>QJPP01006935.1:0-220759 GCA_003996215.1 Jaltomata sinuosa
TTGGGTTCAATTCCAATTATTAGTTTAGAATGAGTGATTAGGGTGGATTCCCGAATTGCTTGTGTTATCTTCTTTGCTTAATTGATCATCTAGTTATCATCTTGTGGATTCAATTTGGTTTCTCATGCATTTGATTGAGTTCTCTTCTTCCTTGGTTGGTTGTTGATTCAATTAGCCTTTCTTTCTTCTATTCTCATCTCAATTTCTTCTAATTCTCATCTTAATTTCTCCACTATCTTTATTTTGTGGTGTTGAATTCCGTGTTTTCAATATCGATTTTAGTCACTTGATTGAGATCGTTATCATCTTGGTATCAGAGCTTAGGTCTTAAGAGTTGTTCCATCAATTCTTAGGTCTTAGGTTCACCAAAAAAAAAAATTGTCCAAAAAAAAAAAAAAAACTGAAAATTTTTCTTGTTTGATTTCTTGTTTTTGACACTAGATTCTTGTTCCCTGGTGTTTTTTGAGTCTATATTTCAAATTATATTCAATTTGGAGTTGTAGAAGTGAAGTTGTCATTGAAGAACTTTGAAGCTTTGAAAACTTGCAAACTTGAAAAGTGGGTCTTTTGATTGGGGAGAAATTGGAGCTTAAAAACTATTGGGGTTGTTCCCTAAGTCGAGGAGAAGCTAAACCTAAAGTTTGAGCCAATTCCGAGTTGATTTGAAGGTGTTGGTTTTTAGTGTGTGTTCTTGGTGTTCTATGTGTTTTTGATATTCATCAAGAACATCTTGAAAAAGAAGAAGCCAAAAGGTACATTTGATCCAACTTTTTCAAGTTAAAGTGGTCAAAGATGTTTGTTGGGTCCACAAGTTGAATTTAAAAAAAAAATTAAAGGACCAAATTTGCCCCTTAGAAAATGTTTTGGGGGCTGAAATGCACACTTGCAAACTTGGACAGAATGCTTCAAATTTTGGAACCCCAAAATTTTTCTAAGTGTTGGAACTTTTAAGACCCCAAATTTTTTTCAAGTGTCCAAACTTCAAACTCCTTCTTCTACACTCATTTCTCTTTGATTTCTCAACTATTTAACACCTAATTAACATCTTTAATTACTTGTTAACTAGTTTTAAAACATCAAATCATCTCTTTGATTCTCCAAATTAAGCAACAACAAGTAGTTTCTCCTACTTTTGTTACTTAATTCTTGAGTCCAAATTCTTTCGTGCTTCTTCTTCCTTCTTTTCTTGTCTTGTTTCGTTGATTAATTTCTTGATTCAAGTCCGTTTAGAGTCTTTCAAGTCATACTTCTTTCAAGAGTCACAAGGATCCATTCCTCCACAAGGTTAGATAACCTTGAATTGATTGAGCAAAACTAGTAACACTATCAATTTGGGAAAGAAGCCATAGTAGGTGAGTTGAGAGCTTACATAATGAGTGGCGTGAAGATTTTATTACTAACTTGTTTGCTAGTTTTGTAGGTACAAAAGGAGGTATAAGGAAGGATGTCATCCATAGCCTCAGAATCTTTTGAAGGGGAATCTTATGAAGGCTATGATTGTGATCATGAGTTATATGATTGTGAGAACTTCTACTTCAAAAATGAATGTGAAATGAATGGGGTTATGGCTCTTATGATGAACATGAAGGAGTAGAAGTATCTTATTGTAAATCCGATAGTGAAGATGAAGAGTATGGGGATTCTCATATTACACACCATGGTGATGAAGACGATGTGAGGTACGATGCTTTCTCCCATATTTCTTATGAATCATTTGAGGAAGATTGTGATAGAAGGGGCTATTGTGAAGATGAATTACCATCCGTCTTGTGCTACTTCCTATCCTAGTCGAGGGGGTATAGATGTGTGGGTTCAACCAATTCGAAGACGTTGTGTGAACCATAGGAGAAGAACATCCTCTACTTCTTGGAATGCAAGAACCTATACTTCTTATTCTCCTTATAACGTGACTTGTTCTCCTTATGGTAATGATGTTGGAGGTAGAATTGAAGGATCAATAAGCCATGAAAGTAGAGTGAAATCAAATGAGCCCCTTCCGGTGAGGGATCTTGAATCTTTAAGAATTAAAGAATTAGGGGATGCCATACAAAGAGGAGTTGATAAGGTCATTCGATGGGTTGCCAATCTTAAGCCCGAGGAGTTACAAAAGATGTTGAAGAAAACTACTCCTCATGAATATGAACCCACTAAGGAGTTGAACATGGAAGTCAAAACATCCACACCTTGTGCACCAAAGTGGAAGCTTGAAGTGAAGGGATCATCTAACCCTTCACAAGGGATACTTGGCGCTTGTCCGAACTCCAATGAAATTGAGAGACAAAAGAATGAGAGGAGTAAGGGTGTGATAAGTGACAACTCTAGAGTGGAAAAAAGAGGTTGTGTGGAGTGATGTGAGAGGGTTGTCACAACCTTATACTAACTTTTGTACCCTCTCTTCTTTTTCTAGTTGTCTTAATTCTTGTGCAGGTATTCTTGGAAGCAAACCTATTGTGGAACCTCAAAATGTGGAACATCATGAGATGGTTGAAAGATTTCAAAGGAAGCAATTGTGCTCAAGTGTTTGTAACCAAGGTGAAGGCAATTCTTCCTATGAGCTACAAGGTAACAAAGCTAACTCTTGCACTTTATTGAACTTGGAAGATCATTGTGTAGTTAGTGGACAATTGAGTGTAAGTGATAGCTTGTATATGTGTGAGCTTAAAGAGCCTTTACCTTGTGATGATCTTGATGACACCTTGTTGCATGATGATGATGCCATTGTTGTGAGTGCCCAAACACTAGTTGATCCTATAGATGACTTGATTGATTCTTCTAGTAAGATCGATTTGAGTCCATCTAGTATTAGCACTTGTGACTTGAGTGAAAATGTATTGTCATGTAATGAGGGTAGTCAAATGCTAATTGGCTATAATGATGGTAATCATGTGTGTGATTCTGTTGAGCTTGATATGCTACCAACTAGTCTTTATTGTGGTATTGACCAACTTGCTTGTAATGATGACCTACTAATTGAGGAGTTGTGTGATGTGATAAATGAACCTCAATTTAGTAATGGTAATGATATAGCTGGTCATGTAGTTAGTCATGTAGGATATTTACTTAGAGGTGATGATTTCTTGGGTGTTGATTCCATTTCTAATTTTTGTCATAAGGATCTTGAGGTGGAGTATGAACTTAGGGATAATCCCTTATTCAATGATGACATGACTAATGTGAATGATGAAGATATTGTTGTATCTTATAATGTTGGAAGTGTAGCCACCCTTGAAGGCTACCAATTGTTTGAAAATCCACTATGGTATGATGACACACTTTCCAAAAACGAAGCTCTCTTCTTGAAAGATGATAGTACGTCTATTGGAGGGGTTAGTGGTCAAAAGAAAAGGGGTGTATGTTCTCTAATGACCTCTTCATTCTTGTGTGACCCCATTCTTGATCAAGGCCTTAATGCTTGTGGATCAAAGGGTGATTCTATATGTGGGAACACCTTGAATTAAGTTCATTTAAGTAACACCTTTCTCTACTACCTCTTTGCATATGATGATGTCCATGTACGTATGGAATTTGTTTTATATAGAGGTAGGGGTTTCTTGGGTTGGTCCATTTGTTGTTGTGACCAAACTATGTGGGTCTTTCATATCTTTGACCCCGGTAAATCCTCATGGGTGTTTGAACCCTCTTTTTATTCCATGATATTTCTCACAGTCGAATCCTTTGTATGTTCTACAATGCATTGATCTTATTTGACACAAAGGATAGTTGGTTGTATTTAAAGTATGTGCCTCCTTGGCAAGTTGGTATGGTTGGTAATCCATGTGCTAACCCTCATGCTATGAGGATATGTTTGTTGTTTGTCCTTCTCATATTTTTGCAAGGTTCGGATTCGAGGACGAATCCTTTTGAAGAAGGGGAGGATGATACAATCATGGTTAGCTTGGAGCCTAGAGGGGCTTTTATATATGGATGATAGCTTGGAACCCGGAGAAAGCCATGGAGCAACAAATGTACAAGGCCATGGGCGATCAAGATGTCATTTGGGCAATCAAGTAGGGCCCTTATGGGTTATTTCTAAAATAGTCACTTTTGGGCTATTTTTGTAATAGGCTATTTGTGTAAAGGCAATAACTATAAATAGTTGCCTTAGCCATTTTCATAGGGCGATTTTTGGATGATTGAATTGTCTTGAATAGACTTGATATTTTAGGTTAGGATATTGATTGGGTTCAATTCCAATTATTAGTTTAGAATGAGTGATTAGGGTGGATTCCCGAATTGCTTGTGTTATCTTCTTTGCTTAATTGATCATCTAGTTATCATCTTGTGGATTCAATTTGGTTTCTCATGCATTTGATTGAGTTCTCTTCTTCCTTGGTTGATTGTTGATTCAATTAGTCTTTCTTTCTTCTATTCTCATCTCAATTTCTTCTAATTCTCATCTTAATTTCTCCACTATCTTTATTTTGTGGTGTTGAATTCCGTGTTTTCAATATCGATTTTAGTCACTTGATTGAGATCGTTATCATATATGGGTGTCACTCAAGTCGAGGGTGCATATTTGGCCGCCTATCAGTTGAAGGGAGTGGCCTACACTTGGTACTAGCAATGGAAGGAATCCCGTTGTGCCAATGCAGGGCCAGTGACTTGGAATCTTTTTAAGACAACTTTTATGGACTGATTCTTCCCACTAGAGCTCAGGAACCCAAGGTTCAGGAATTCATAAATCTAAAGAAGAATGACATGAGCGTGAAGGACTATGAATTCAAGTTCACTCAACTATCTAAGTATGCTCCAGTGATAGTAGATGACTCCAGAGCTTGTATGAGCAAGTTTGTATCTGGTGTGTTGGATGATGTAGTCAAGGAGCGCAAGACTGTCATGCTGATTAGGGAGATGGACTTCTCCAGGTTGGTTACTTATGCCCAACAGATTGAAGAGGAGAAAATCAAGGAAAGAGGAGGAGATACTAAGAGGGCTAGGATAGGTGACTTTAGCTACTCTTAGCAAAGGTCAGAGGGTGGAAATCGCTCTCAGTTCTACTACAAAAATTTATCTCCAGCTCCATCTTCTGCTAGTGCCCCTGTGCCTAAGTTCAAATACAATCGACGAGATAGAGCATCTGGTTCTAAGTCAGAATGTATGGTTATTAACGGGCGCACTAACCCAATGTGTAAGAAGTGTGGTAGAAACCACCAAAGTGAGTGCATGGCAAGTAGTGGAAATTGTTTTGGGTGTGGTAAGACAGTCCACGTGATGAGGGATTGACCAACAGCTTCTCAAAAGGGTAAGGATGTTTGCCCACAGACTCAGACTAGTTCTACAGCAGCTCTGGCAGGTTTCCCCACTCAGCAGGGTGCCTCATTTGGAACAGGTGTTGGTCAGCACCAGAACAGGTTATATGCTCTTCAGGCTCGACAGGATTAGGAGGATTCTCCTGATGTGGTCACGGGTACATTGTAAGTCTTTACTACTGATGTCTATGCATTGTTAGATCTAGGGGCTATACTTTTCTTTATAACACCATATATAGCAGTTGACTTCTGTGTTAGTACAGAAATCCTCCCAGAACCCTTCTCAGTCTCTACTCCAGTTGGTGACCCAGTTATAGCTTTACGGGCATACATAAATTTCCTTGTCACAGTTTCCCAGAAAGTCACCTCAGCAGATCTTGTAGAGTTAGAAATGGTAGATTTTGATATCATTCTAGGCATGGATTGGGTATATTCTTGTTATGCCTCGGTCGATTGTAGAACTAGGATCATTCGGTTTCAGTTTCCAAACGACTCAGTCTTAGAATGGAAGGGTGATAACTCAGTGCCTGTAGGTCATTTCATCTCCTACCTTAAGGCAAGAAAACTGATTTCCAAGGGGTATATCTACCATATTGTTTGAGTTAAGGATTCAAACTCCAAAATCTCAACTCTTGAGTCAGTTCCAGTAGGAAGCAAATTTCCAGAATTGTTCCCAGAAGATCTTCCCAGAGTCCCTCCAGAAAGGAAAATCGACTTCGGAATAGATCTCCTTCTAGATACCCAGCCTATTTTAATTCCTCCTTAGAGAGTGGCTCCAGCTGAGCTTAAGGAATTCAAATAATATCTTAAAGACCTGCTAGATAAGGGCTTAATTAAAATTCCAGCATCTCTGCATGGGGTGCTTCAGTGTTGTTCGTGCATAAGAAGGACGGTTCTCTTAGGATGTGCATTGACTACCGTCAGTTAAACAAGGTCACAATCAAGAATAATATCCCATCCCCAAGATTGATGACTTGTTTGACCAGCTTCAGGGAGCTAGTTACTTTTCTAAGATAGACCTCAGATCCAGCTATCATAAGCTCAGAGACAGAGGTAGTGATATCCCAAAGACAGCCTTCAGGACTCGGTATGGTAACTATGAATTTGTAGTTATGTATTTTGGACTAACCAATGCTCCTGCAGTTTTCATGGACTTAATGAATAGGGTGTTTAAGAAGTACTTGGACTTGTTCGATATTGTCTTCATTCATGATATCCTCGTTTATTCTCGGAATGAGGAAGAGCATGCGAATCATCTGAGGGTCGTTCTTCAAACACATTAGGACCACCAGCTATTCGCCAAGTTTAGTAAGTGCAAGTTCTGGTTAAAATCAGTTGCTTTCCTTGGTCATGTAGTATCCATCAAAGTGATCCGAGTAGATTCTCATAAAATTATGGCAGTAAAGCACTGGCCCAGACCCACCTCCCTGACAGATATCAGAATTTTTTTGGGTTTTCCTGGTTACTACAGGAGGTTTGTTGAAGGATTTTCATCCATAGCAACCCCATTGACCAAGTTGACTCGGAAGAAGGTCAAGTTCCAGTGGTCAGATGAGTGTGAGAAAAGCTTCTTAGAGCTGAAGACCAGGTTGACTACAACTCCTGTCTTGACTCTACCAGAGGGTTCGGATGGTTATGTGGTTCATTGTGATGCGTCTAAGATTGGCCTGGGTTGTGTCTTGATGCATCAAGGTAAGGTCATAGCGTATGCTTCCAGACATCTTAAGGTCCATGAGAAGAACTACCCGACTCATGAACTCGAGCTTGCAGTTGTTGTGTTTTCCTTAAAGATCTAGAGACACTACTTGTATGGTATTCATGTTGATGTATTCACAGATCATAAGAGCCTCCAGTATGTGTTCACCTAGAAAGAGTTGAATCTTCATCAAAGGATATGGCATGAGTTCCTCAAGAATTATGATATGAATGTGCTCCACCATCTGAGTAAGGCCAATATAGTGGCTGATGCCGTCAGCAGACTGTCCATGGGTAGTGTGTCACATGTTGGGAAAGAGAAGAAAGAATTAGCCAAAGATCTTCATCGGCTTGCTCACTTAGAAGTTTTCCTTATGGACATGTCACATGGTGTTATGATAGTTCAGAATGAATCTAAATCTTCTTTATTAGTGGAGGTTAAAGAGAAATATGATAGTGACCCTATATTGCTTCAGCTAAAGGGTGTTCATCAGCAAAGAGTTAAAGTTTTCTCCTAAGGGGGAGATGGTGTGCTTCGTTATCAGGGTTGCTTATGTGTTCCTAAGGTGGTTGAGTTGAGGTAGCAGATCCTTACAGAAGCCCATAATTCCAAATATTCCATTCATCCGGGTGCCACTAAGATGTACCATGATCTACGAGAAGTCTATTGGTGGAACGGCATGAAGAGGGACTTCACAGAATTTGTGGCTAAGTGTCCCAACTGTCAGCAAGTTAAGGTAGAACATCAGAAACCAGGAGGTGTGACTTAGAATATTAGCATTCCTACTTGGATGTGGGAAAAGGTTAACATGGATTTCATTACGGAACTGCCTCATACTCACAGACATCATGACTCCATTTGGGTGATAGTGGATAGAGTAACTAAGTCAGCTCATTTTTTGGCAGTCAAGACTACCAATTCAGTGGAGGATTATGCCAAATTCTACATCAGCGAGATAGTCAAGTTGCATGGAGTTCTCCTATCTATCATCTTAGATAGAGGTCCTCAGTTTACATATCACTTCTAGAGATCATTCCAGAAGGGTCTAGGTACTTAGGTGAATCTCAGTACGATATTTCATCCGCAGACGGATAGTTAGGCTAAGCGTACCATTCAGACCTTAGAAGACATGTTGAGAGCGTACGTGATTGATTTCAAAGGTAGTTGGGATGATCACCTACCTCTCATAGAATTCACCTACAATAACAACTTTTACTCCAGTATTCAGATGGCCCCGTATGAGGAACTCTATGAGCGTAGATGTAGATCACCGGTTGGGTGGTTTGAAGTAGTGAAGCAGCCTTGGTTGGACTAGATTCGGTACATGAGACTATGGAGAAAGTTTAGCTTATCAGGGAGAGATTGAAAATAGCTCAGAGTCATCATAAGTCCTATCCATATGTGAGGAGAAGGGACTTAGAGTTTGAAATCAATGATTGGGTTTTCCTGAAAGTGTTACCCATGAAGGGGATGATGAGATTCGGCAAGAAGGGTAAGCTCAGTCCCAAGTATGTAGGTCCTTACAGAATCCTGAAAAGAGTTGCCAATGTGGCGTATGAGTTAGAGTTACTGGGAGAGCTACCAGCGGTTCATCCAGTCTTTCACATTTCTTTGTTGAAGAAGTGTGTTGGTGATCCGACAAAGATAGTTCCTTTAGAGAGTGTGGTTGAGAAGGATAGCCTCACCTATGAGAAGATTCTAGTTGAGATTCTTGACCATCAGGTTCGTAGGTTGAGAAATAACGAGGTCGCTTCGGTAAAAGTTTTATGGAGAAATCAGTTTGTAGAGGGAGATACTTGGGAAGCAGAAGCAGCCATGATGACCAAGTACCCTCATATCTTTTCTTCCAATTCAGTTTCAGCTTGAGGTAATAGTTCCTCTCCAATCTCTCAGTTTACTCTTGTGTAATTCAATCTCTGTATCTTGTTCCCTCAGTTATCCTTGCATTTCAGCATAACTGCATGTTCATGGGACCCAATCCAGTTAGATATTAGCATCTAGTACTCACTTGGTAGGGATTGCAGCTCTTTCCCTCAAAACTCAGCTTGTTTAGTCTTCATTCGAGGACGAATGATCCCAAGGGGGAGATATTATAACACTCCAGAACTTCTAGCCCAAACTTAGCTAAAAAAAACCAGAAGAAAAACATTTTTCCATCTGTCAACAGGAATCACGAGTTGAACCCACGACCCAAGTCGTGGATTGGATTCGTGGAATCAGATCAGAGAACTGACAATTTCTCTTAAAACCACAATTGGGTTCTAAGGACTATGGAAGGATCCACGAGTCGTGAACCCAAGTCGTGGAACCAGACCTGAGACCAGCCATTCCTCTGAGAACCACGATTGGGTTCTACGGACCATGAAAGGTTCCACGGGTCATGAACCCAAGTCATGGAACTCAGACCCACAGCTAGACAAAGAACCCAGGAACCACGACAGGGTTCCACGAGCCGTGGAACCCATCCGTAGAACCTGAGTCGCGATTTTTCCAACAGAATTCTTTTATTTTCTCAGGGGCATTTTGGACTTTTCCTACCACTTTTAAGGCTTATAATACATCATTTTGGTTATTCTAAGCCTGATTAATTAGCCAAAACCTACCTAAAACATCTATTCTCCTAAATTCATCGGACTTAGAAGGAAAAGAAGAGAAAGAGGTGACAGTTTTATCTCAAGAACAGGCAGAGAGCTTCTTCAATTTTAGCCCCAAAATCCGAAGAATCTCTATAGTTTTCTTCACTAGGTATGTGGGATTTCACTAGTAGGTTCCTTTCACCCATTAGGTCCCTAGAATTCAGTCACTCCTTCAGGTTTCTCCATGATTGATTAGACCTAGGGTTCATAAACCTTTGAGTTTTTATTTGATATTCAGATGCTATAATTTATATAAATGCTTAGTTCATATTTCTTGGAGGATTACTACAGACCATGTATAGAATTCAGAACCCTAGCTTGTGAAAAATTTTAGTACTTCATAAATTATGCTTGCTAGGCAGATCAGTCAGATAATCATGCTTCAGAAATCGAATGTCATATCTTTCAGTATATGTATGTTGCATTCTCAGTTAATTATCAGTACTTTGAGGTATCCACTATTTCAGTGCATTGTTGTTTATATTCGGTTAGGAGTAGACTTAGTACCGAGCGGACGAGGGGATAAAGGCTTAGTTGTCAGTTTAGGATAAGAAATTTAGTAGCATTCCCTATGTCCTAGAACTATGGCGCCACTGTAGGTATTAAAGAAGTCAGCTATCAGACTAGGCTGCACATCCTTGTCCCCTGTTGACATCAGTAGTGGATCCATGTCAGACTTGTTCATACCCTTGGCAAGGTATGAACACCCCTCCATCCAGGGTTACAGGTTGGCCCCATTGTTAGCTCAATTTGGGGTATGTCAGTTAACAATACCTCCTACAGTTAGTTTCATGTCGCATTGCGCATGTATTCAACATTTATTTCAGTATTCAGTTCAGCATGTTATATTCATGAATTGTACTTGGTCATTGCATTCAGCTCAGCTTCAGTTATATTTCATTATATTTGTTCCCATGTTGAGTTCTATATTGTCCAGCTTAGCACATATCATGTATGCTCAGTACATTCAAAGTACTAATGTATACTTTTATCCATACTCAATATCCAGACCATGCTTAGTTCGACTTCTAGTCCGTACTCAACAGCTCTATTGGTTAGTCCTCACAGTCTGAGGATGATAGACATGCTTTACTTTTCAGTCTTCTTATTTCCATTTTTAGATTGTTAGAATTAGCTGGGAGCATGTCCCAGCAACTCATATCAGTTAGAGGCTTTGTGACATAGACTAGATTTCAACAGTTGTTAGTGTTGTTTTCAGTCAGCACTATACTATTTACATATTTCATATATTTAGATATTTGGGTTCTTCCAGTTTCAGTTATTAAATTGTTCTTATCTTCCACACAGTGCATGTTTTAAAAATTGAACTTGTATAGATATGTCATGCCATGGTTTAGCTTGGGGTCACTTGTGACACTAAGCACCATATCATGTACAGGGGTAGCCTCGGGGCATTACAAATATGGTATCAGAGCATCAGGTTTAAGTATCCTAGGGTGTCTAAAAACCACGTCAAGTAGAGTCTTCTTCATGGGTGTGAAGCGCACCACACTTATGGGGGAGAAGCTATGAGACATCTTTAGGAAAAACTTCCCTTCTTTCTTTTCCAGTTGGTGCTATAGAGTATAAACTCTATTTAATTTCCTTCTATTCTAACTCATGCTCTTCGTATTTCAGAAAAATGCCTCCCAGAAGAGCTAACGCTAGGAATCAGCTAACAGATCCAGCAGATCCGTTTAATGAGCAAGTCACTCATGCCGAATTCAGGGCTTCTTTCCAAGTGCTTGCTCAGGCCATGACTGCCCAAGTCAATCAGCAGGCTGCGGCACCAACTCTTCTTCAGTTTAACACTGCTGCAGCTAGGATCTGGGATTTCACATGGATTAACCCTTTAGAGTTTCATGGGTCCAAGTCAGAAGAGGATCTCCAAGAGTTCTTAGATGATATTCAGAAAGTGACAGATATTATGGGTGTCACTCAAGTCGAGGGTGCAGATTTGGCCGCCTATCAGTTGAAGGGAGTGGCCTACACTTGGTACTAACAATGGAAGGAATCCCGTTGTTCCAATGCAGGGCCAGTGACTTGGAATCTTTTTAAGACAGCTTTTCTGGACCGGTTCTTCCCACTAGAGCTCAGGGAAGACAAGGTTTAGGAATTCATAAATCTGAATCAGAATGACATGAGCATGAAGGACTATGCACTCAAGTTCACTTAGCTATCCAAGTATGCTCCAGTGATAGTAGTTGACTCCAGAGCTTGTATGAACAAGTTTGTATCTGGTGTGTCAGATGATATAGTCAAGAAGCACAAGACTGCCATGCTGACTAGGGAGATGGACTTTTCCAGGTTGGTTACTTATGCCCAGCAGATTAAAGAGGAGAAGATCGAGGAAAGAGGAGGAGATACTAAGAAGGCTAGGACAGGTGACTTTAGCTACTCTCAGCAGAGGTTAGAGGGTGGAAATCGCTCTCAGTTCTGCAAAAATAATTCAGCTCCAGCTCCATCTTCTGCTAGTGCCCCGATGCCTAAGTTTAAGAACAATCGACGAGATAGAGCATCTGGTTCTAAGTCCCAAGGTACGGTTACTAGACGGTGCACTAACCCAGTATGTAAGAAGTATGGTAGAAACCACCAAGGTGAGTGCATAGAAGGTAGTGGAAATTGCTTTGGGTGTGGTAAGCCAGTCCACATGATGAGGGATTGTCCAACAGCTTCTCAAAAGGGTAAGGATGTTTGCCCACAGACTCAGACTAGTTCTATAGCAGCTCTAGCAGGTCACCCAACTCAGCAGGGTGCCTCTTCAGGAACAGGTGGTGTTCAGCGCCAGAACAGGTTATATGCTCTTCAAGCTCGACAGGATCAGGAGGATTCTTTTGATGTGGTCACAGGTATGTTGCGAGTCTTTACTACTGATGTCTATGCATTATTAGATCCAGGGGCTACACTTTCCTTTATAACACCATATATAGCATTTGACTTTGGTGTTAGTCCAGAAATCCTCCTAGAACCCTTCTCAGTCTCTACTCGAGTTGGTGTCCCAGTTATAGTTAAATGGGTATACAGAAATTGCCTTGTCATAGTTTCCCAGAAAGTCACCTCAGCAGATCTTGTAGAGTTAGAAATGATAGATTTTGATATCATTCTAGGCATGGATTGTTTACATTCCTGTTATGCCTCAGTCAATTGTAGAAATTGGATCGTTCGATTTCAGTTTCCAAATGAGCCAGTCTTAGAATGGAAGGGTAATAACTCAGTGCCTGTAGGTCATTTCATCTCCTACATTAAGGCCAGAAAAATGATTTCCAAGGGGTATATCTACCATCTTGTTCGGGTTAAGGATTCAAACTCCGAAACCCCAACTCTTGAGTCAGTTCCATTAGTAATCAAATTTCCAGAAGTGTTCCCAGATAATTTTCTCGGAGTCCTTCCAGAAATGGAAATCGACATCGAAATAGATCTCCTTCAAGATACCTAGCCTATTTCAATTCCTCCTTACAGAATGGCTCCAGATGAGCTTAAAGAATTGAAAGAACAGCTGAAAGACCTGCTAGATAAGGGCTTCATCAGAAGACTCAGCATCTCTCCATGGGGTGCTCTAGTGTTGTTCATGCGTAAGAAGGATGGTTCTTTTAGGATGTGCATTGACTACCATCAGTTGAACAAGGTCACAATTAAGAATAAATATCTCATCCCCAGGATTGATGACTTGTTCGACCAGCTTCAGGGTGCTAGTTGCTTTTCTAAGATAGACCTCAGATCCGGCTTTCATCAGCTTAGAGTCAGAGGTAGTGACATCCCGAAGACAGCCTTCAGGACTTGGTATGGTCACTACAAATTTGTAGTTATGTCTTTTAGACTAACTTATGCTCCTGAAGTTTTCACGGACTTAATGAACAGGGTGTTCAAGCAGTACTTGGACTTGTTCGTTATTGTCTTTATTGATGATATCCTTGTTTATTCTTGGAATGAGAAAGAGTATGCGAATTAACTTAAAGTTATTCTGCAAACTCTCAAGGACTGCCAGTTATTCACCAAGTTTAGTAAGTGCAAGTTCTGGTTGAAATCAGTTGCTTTCCTTGGTCATGTGGTCCAGCAAAGGGATCTGAGTGGATTCTCAGAAAATTATGGCAGTAAAGCACTGGCCCAGACCCACCTCCCCGACAGATATCAGAAGTTTCATGGGTTTTCCCGGTTACTACAAGAGGTTTGTTGAAGGATTTTTGTCCATAGCAACCCCATTTACCAAGTTGACTCAGAAGAAGGTCAAGTTTCAGTGGTAAGATGAGTATGAGAAAAGCTTCTTAGAGCTGAAGGCCAGGTTGACTATATAGCTCCTATCTTGACTATACTAGAGGGTTCGGATGGTTATGTGGTTTATTGCGATGCATCCAGGATTATCTTGGGTTGTGTCTTGATGCAGCAGGGTATGGTTATAACGTATGCTTCCAGACAGCTTAAGGTCCATAAGAAGAAATACCTGACTGATGACCTCGAGCTTGCAGATGTTGTTTTTGCCTTAAATATATAGACACTACTTGTATGGTGTTCATGTTGATGTATTCACAAATCATAAGAGCCTCAAGTATGTGTTCACCTAGAAAGCGTTGAATCTTCATCAAAGGAGATGGCTTGAGTTCCTCAAGGATTATGATATGAATGTGCTCTACTATCCGGGTAAGGCCAATGTAGTGGCTGACGCCTTCAGCATTTAGACCGTGCTTAGTTCGACTGCTAGTCCATACTCAACAACTCCATTGGTGAGTTCTCACAGTCTGAGGATGATAGACATGCTTTACTTTTCAGTCTTCTTATTTCCATTTTCAAATTATTAGAGTTAGCTGGAGGCATGTCCCAACAACTCATATCAGTTAGAGGCTTTCAGACATAGACTAGATTTCAGCAGTTGTTAGTGTTGTTTTCAGTCAGCACTACACTATTTACATATTTCATATATTCAGATATTTGGGTTCTTCCCGTTTCAGTTATTAAATTATTCTTAGCTTCTGCATAGTGCATGTTATAAAAATTGAACTTGTATAGATATGCCATGCCATGGGTTAGCTTGGGGTCACTTTTGATACTAAGCATCGTGTCGCGTCCAGGATGTAGCCTCGGGGTGTGACAAAGATGGTGATCATTAGGGCATTTACTCCAATGTCCATCAAGACCACCACAAAAATAGCAATTGCACCCATCATAGAAGTGAGAAGGTGAATACCTCCCTCTCCTAGGACCAATTTTACAATTCCACCAAATGTGGGACCCTCTACAATAATAACAAGGATTCTTATAATGCGGGATCTAACCACCAAAGTTTCTATCATTCCAAGATGTCATTGAATCAATCAACAAAATGAAACTAAACAAAATAAAAACAATTGTTCACAAATTTGAACTAAAGTAAGTAAACTTAAATTCTAAACTAACTCAATACGCCAAATTGTTCCCTGGCAGCGCCATTATCTATAACGCACAAATGTACTCTCCAAGATGGAGGTATCAGCGATTGTTAAGCAAAACATATTTATATTCTTAATGGGAGTCGGGGTCGATCCCACAGAGAATAATGTAATCGCGATTGAGCTACTAAAGAATCTAAGTAACTTATTGGAGTTTAAAGAGCAAAAAGAGAAGATAACAATAGTGGGGTTTTAAACTAAAACTAAGAATAAAACAAAATCAAACACAAGATAGATTTGATCAATGGATTTCACCTTGCTTTCACCAAGCAAGGATAATAAGGGAGAATTGGGAATGAGAATTCAATTCACAAGACTTGCACCCAATTAACACATAGGTAGCTTTGGTTAAGAGTATGATCAACTGTCTTTCAACCAATCAAGCATATATCACAACCCTCCATGAGTAAATAATAAGCCAACCAATATTCAAACTCTTGAATTTATGGGCAACAAGGGACTTGATACCCTCACCTCCCAATTGAATTCAATAATTCAAACACAAACCCTAGTTTGAGAAAAATCAAAAGAACTCAAGAAACCACAAATGAGCAACCTTCGATTAACCAAACCAAGAAGTTCACCAACAATTCCAAGATCCACACTACTAAAATTACCAACTAATGCTAGGCTTCACCTAGAAACTAAAAGCTAAATACTTAGAAACTACAAGCTTCAAAGCTCAATATTCAATATTCATCAAAAACTCCTTTAAAATAAAGAAAAGCTACTACTTATACTAAGGAAATAAGAAGACATTGGCTTTTTACAATATTGCCCTTAATGAAGCAAGGGCCTTGTTTGGTTGTCTTCTTTATGGATTCTTGAATTTAAAGCCTAGCCACTTGCACAAATGGCCTCTTTTCTTCATCCACATCACTCCCACGGACTCATAAGCTTCCCTTTGCATGAACATCGTATGTGTTATCTATGCCATCCATGCTCGTGTCAACCATGCTATCCATGCTAGTATCATCCTCTCCTTCTTGAAAATGATTCGTCCTCGAATCCAAATCTTAAAACACATGAGAAGGACAACAACCAAAACATCCTCAAAGCATGAGGGTTAGTACAAGGGTTAGCAATAATATCATCATGCCAAGGAGGCACAAATTTGAGGTACAACCAAATATCCTTTGCTTCCAATAAAAGCAACTCATCATACAAGGTGCAAAGGTTTTTGTTATGATAAACATCAAGAGACAAGGCAAATACAAAGGTCTTCGTGGCATCAATAATTCTAAAAGATGGTATCATATTTAACTTTGGAGCCATAAGACACAATTGTTTCATTGTCTCGCAAGAAGGCCACACCAAAAGTGGTGCAATCACCCATAAGGGTTCATTGGGGTGAAAGAAGTAAAAGACCCACATATCATGGTCACAAAGATAATTGGACAAATTAAAGGAACCCCTACCTCTATAGAAAATAAATTTAATACAAACATAGACATCATCATATGCAAAGAGGTAGTAAAGAAAGGTGTAAAGATTGTCAATCCTCCTCAAGGTGCCCTCACATGCAAGATCACAATTTGGTTCATGAATCTTATCAAGCACATCAACACATGTTGGGACACATGAAGAAGACAAGATACTTTGTAGGAAAAAGTCACCTTCCTTCCTCAAGTTGCTATCCCCAATTTGACCCACACCACCATTAAGACCAAAGAGATTAGAATTTGAGCCATCGCATGAATTAACTAACTCATCTTCATATTTAACAAACAAAGGTGGGGTGTCATACAAAGGATCACAATTATCATCAATTTCATAAGGATAATCACTAGTTGGGTTTTTCAAACCATCAAACAAATCAATGTTAGCTTTATCCCAAGGATCATCCCTTTTGAAAAGTGATAGGCCGATGTCTTCAAGTGGGTAGATAGTACAATCTTCACCCACATCTTGCTTGTCATCTTGACCAAGCTTCACCTCACAAGTAAGAGGTCCACAGTCCCTCAAGAAGGAAGTTCCTTCCTCAGGAAAGGTGTCATCATCCCATAGTGGATTACCAAATAACTTGTAGCCTCCAAGAGTAGCTACACTTTCAACATTATAAGAGCTACCACTATGCACACTTTTAATAGTCATGTCATCATCAAATAAGATATTATCCTTAACAACATATTCCATCACACGAGTTCTTTGAGAGGCACAAGTAATGGAATCACTAATCAAGGAATCATTATCTAGAAGCAAGGAACCTACATGACTATTCACATGATCAACTACATCAACATCATCACTAAATTGAGGTTCATTTAGCACATCACAAAATTCCTCATTTAATGGACAAGTATCACAAGAAAGTTGATCACCACAATGTGCAACACACAAGAAAGAGCTATTAAGCTCACCACATGGTAAAGGCTCATTAAGATCATACAAAGATAAACTATCACTCACACTCAATTGACTATTAGCCACACAATGATCCATCAAGTTTAATAAAGTGCAAGAGTTAGCTTTGTTACCTTGTAGCTCATAGGAAGAATTGCCTTCACCTCGGTTATCAACATTTAAGTACAATTGCTCTCTTTGGCAGCTTTCAATCACCTTATGATGCTCCACATTTTGAGGTTCCACAATAGGTTCGCTTTGAAGAATACCTGCACAAGTATCAAGACAACTAGAGAAACAAGAAATGTTACATGAGTTAAGATAAGGTTGTGACAACCCTCTCACATCACTCCACACAACCTCTCCTTTTTTCACTCTAGAGTTGTCACTTATCATACCCTTACTCCTCTCAATCTTTTGTCTCTCAATTTCATTGGAGTTAGGATAAGTGCCAAGTATCCCTTGCGAAGGGTTAGATGATCCCTTCACTTCAAGCTTCCATTTTGGTGCATAAGGAGTGGATGTGTTTTCTTCTCTAGGAAATATTAGTGGAAAGAGAAGTTCCCCTTTGCGATCCATGATATACTTGTACCAATCTTGTGCATGTGGAATCCTTTGACTTTGGAACCAAGGATTTCCCAAACATATGTGACAAGTATCCATGGGAGCTATATCACACCAAACCTCCTCTTGATATTTTCCAAGTGAAATAGGTACTTGCACCCTTTGATTAACATGATACCCTTTTTGAGTAACAAAGGAGTCTCGCTTCGGCCAAAAAGGTATCCCAAACAATTCAACCAATTGAGGGGTTATAAAGTTAGAAACACTATGATCATCAAGGACAAGATCAAACCCCGTAGTATGATAAACATTCACTTTTGTTTCAAGACTTTGCCTCTCCGGGTCTTGCCTATCTTGAAACATCAACTTGTCTCTACTTCCTCTAATACCATTTCTATATCGTGTACAAGACACATTGGTATTAGGATAAGAATCGCACATTATCATATTTTGAGAAGCAGAAAATGTACCTCTTCTATAGCCCATACGATATCTTCGAATTGGTACCAACCATACATCAATACCTTCTCTTTTAGGATAGAAAGTCGCACAAAATGAGGAAGGACATTCAACCTCACAACTTCCATTTTCATCAAGATTTCCCTCAAAGGATTCACAAGACATACGGAAGGAAGCATTGTACCGCACATCGCCTTCATACTCATGGTGTGGAAAATGAGAACTTTCATAACCTTCTTCTCCACTATAATATTCTCCACAAGGTTCCTCTACCCTTTCAACATCATCACAAGAGCTATAAGCTCCATTCATCACATATTCATCTCCGGAGTAGTAGTTCTCTCCATCATAATGTTCATGAACACATGATCCTTCATATCCCTCATTGGCTCCATCATAACCTTCATAGGCCTCAACATTAGAATCATAGCCTCCATCGCTACAAATAGAGCTTTCCATGTCATCATCACAAGTATCCGAAGCTATGGATGACATGCTACCTTATATCTCCTTTTGTACCTACAAAACTCAACAAATAATATTAGTAGAAAAAGCCTCACATCACTCGTATGCAAACTCTCAACTCACCTCCTAAAATGTCGTCTCAAAATTGATAGTGAACTAGCTTTGCTTGATCAATTCAAGATCACCTATCCTTTGTAGTGGAGTGGATTTTTGTGACTCTTGAAAGACGGACGACTCGATTGAAGGTAAAAGGACTTGAATCAAGAAATTTATCAACGAATTAAGATGAGAAAAGTTGAAGAAAAAAAAAAAGCACGAAAGAAAACGAACTCAAGAATTAAGTAACAAAAGTAGGAGAAACTACTTGTTGTTGCTTAATTTGGAGAATCAAAGAGATGATTTGATGTTTAAAAACTAGTTAACAAGTAATTAAAGATAGTTGGGTTTTTCAAACCATCAAACAAATCAATGTTAGCTTTATCCCAAGGATCATCCCTTTTGAAAAGTGATAGGCCGATGTCTTCAAGTGGGTAGATAGTACAATCTTCACCCACATCTTGCTTGTCATCTTGACCAAGCTTCACCTCACAAGTAAGAGGTCCACAGTCCCTCAAGAAGGAAGTTCCTTCCTCAGGAAAGGTGTCATCATCCCATAGTGGATTACCAAATAACTTGTAGCCTCCAAGAGTAGCTACACTTTCAACATTATAAGAGCTACCACTATGCACACTTTTAATAGTCATGTCATCATCAAATAAGATATTATCCTTAACAACATATTCCATCACATGAGTTCTTTGAGAGGCACAAGTAATGGAATCACTAATCAAGGAATCATTATCTAGAAGCAAGGAACCTACATGACTATTCACATGATCAACTACATCAACATCATCACTAAATTGAGGTTCATTTAGCACATCACAAAATTCCTCATTTAATGGACAAGTATCACAAGAAAGTTGATCACCACAATTTGCAACACACAAGAAAGAGCTATTAAGCTCACCACATGGTAAAGGCTCATTAAGATCATACAAAGATAAACTATCACTCACACTCAATTGACTATTAGCCACACAATGATCCATCAAGTTTAATAAAGTGCAAGAGTTAGCTTTGTTACCTTGTAGCTCATAGGAAGAATTGCCTTCACCTCGGTTATCAACATTTAAGTACAATTGCTCTCTTTGGAAGCTTTCAATCACCTTATGATGCTCCACATTTTGAGGTTCCACAATAGGTTCGCTTTGAAGAATACCTGCACAAGTATCAAGACAACTAGAGAAACAAGAAATGTTACATGAGTTAAGATAAGGTTGTGACAACCCTCTCACATCACTCCACACAACCTCTCCTTTTTTCACTCTAGAGTTGTCACTTATCATACCCTTACTCCTCTCAATCTTTTGTCTCTCAATTTCATTGGAGTTAGGACAAGTGCCAAGTATCCCTTGCGAAGGGTTAGATGATCCCTTCACTTCAAGCTTCCATTTTGGTGCATAAGGAGTGGATGTGTTTTCTTCTCTAGGAAATATTAGTGGAAAGAGAAGTTCCCCTTTGCGATCCATGATATACTTGTACCAATCTTGTGCATGTGGAATCCTATGACTTTGGAACCAAGGATTTCCCAAACATATGTGACAAGTATCCATGGGAGCTATATCACACCAAACCTCCTCTTGATATTTTCCAAGTGAAATAGGTACTTGCACCCTTTGATTAACATGATACCCTTTTTGAGTAACAAAGGAGTCTCGCTTCGGCCAAAAAGGTATCCCAAACAATTCAACCAATTGAGGGGTTATAAAGTTAGAAACACTATGATCATCAAGGACAAGATCAAACCCCGTAGTATGATAAACATTCACTTTTGTTTCAAGACTTCGCCTCTCCGGGTCTTGCCTATCTTGAAACATCAACTTGTCTCTACTTCCTCTAATACCATTTTATATCGTGTACAAGACACATTGGTATTAGGATAAGAATCGCACATTATCATATTTCGAGAAGTAGGAAATGTACCTCTTCTATAGCCCATACGATATCTTCGAATTGGTACCAACCATACATCAATACCTTCTCTTTTAGGATAGAAAGTCGCACAAGATGAGGAAGGACATTCAACCTCACAACTTCCATTTTCATCAAGATTTCCCTCAAAGGATTCACAAGACATACGGAAGGAAGCATTGTACCTCACATCGCCTTCATACTCATGGTGTGGAAAATGAGAACTTTCATAACCTTCTTCTCCACTATAATATTCTCCACAAGGTTCCTCTACCCTTTCAACATCATCACAAGAGCTATAAGCTCCATTCATCACATATTCATCTCCGGAGTAGTAGTTCTCTCCATCATAATGTTCATGAACACATGATCCTTCATATCCCTCATTGGCTCCATCATAGCCTTCATAGGCCTCAACATTAGAATCATAGCCTCCATCGCTACAAATAGAGCTTTCCATGTCATCATCACAAGTATCCGAAGCTATGGATGACATGCTACCTTATATCTCCTTTTGTACCTACAAAACTCAACAAATAATATTAGTAGAAAAAGCCTCACATCACTCGTATGCAAACTCTCAACTCACCTCCTAAAATGTCGTCTCAAAATTGATAGTGAACTAGCTTTGCTTGATCAATTCAAGATCACCTATCCTTTGTAGTGGAGTGGATTTTTGTGACTCTTGAAAGACGGACGACTCGATTGAAGGTAAAAGGACTTGAATCAAGAAATTTATCAACGAATTAAGATGAGAAAAGTTGAAGAAAAAAAAAAGCACGAAAGAAAACGAACTCAAAAAAAAATAAGTAACAAAAGTAGAAAAGTTACTTGTGTTGCTTAATTTGAAGAATCAAAGAGATGATTTGATGTTTAAAAACTAGTTAACAAGTAATTAAAGATGTTAATTAGATGTTAAATAGTTAAGAAATCAAAGAAAAATGAGTGTAGAAGAAGAAGTTTGAAGTTCCAACACTTAGAAAAAAATTGGGGTCTTAAAAGTTCCAACACTTAGAAAAATTTTGGGGTTCCAAAATTTGAGACCCCTAAAAAAAACTAAGTATAGAACCTGCAGATTTTTGCTCTCTGAAATTGGGCAACACGCGCTGCTGACGTGGCAGTCCACGTGGAATTTTTTTTTTTTTTTTTTTTTTTTTTAAATTCCACTTGTGGACCCAACAAACATCTTTGACCACTTTGACTTGAAAAAAAATTGGATCAAATGTACCTTTTGGCTTCTTCTTCTTCAAGATGTTCTTGATGAATATCAAAAACACCTAGAACACCAAGAACACACACTAAACACCAACACCTTCAAATGAGCTCGGAATTGGCTCAAATTTTAGGATTAGCTTCCCCTTAACGTAAGGAACAAACCCCAATGGTTTTTAAGCTCCAATTCCTCCTCAATCAATAGACCCACTTTCAAAGTTTGTAAAGCTTCAAAAGCTCAAAACCCTTTAATGGCAACTTCACTTCTACAACTCCAAATCGCATGAAATTTGAAATCTAGACTCAAAAAACACTAGGGAACAAGAATCTAGTGTCAAAAACAAGAAATCAAACAAGAAAATTTTCGGATTTTTTTTTTTTTTTGGATTTTGAAGATATCAAATTCCCAAGACTTAGATTTGTGGAAACAAACCTAAACCTGGCTCTGATACCAAATGATAACGGACAAAGAGGGAAGAACAAGAAGGAAAGAAAACAAAAGAAGGATATGTGAGTTAATATTCAAACTCTTGAATTTATGGGCAACAAGGGACTTGATACCCTCACCTCCCAATTGAATTCAATAATTCAAACACAAACCCTAGTTTGAGAAAAATCAAAAGAACTCAAGAAACCACAAATGAGCAACCTTCGATTAACCAAACCAAGAAGTTCACCAACAATTCCAAGATCCACACTACTAAAATTACCAACTAATGCTAGGCTTCACCTAGAAACTAAAAGCTAAATACTTAGAAACTACAAGCTTCAAAGCTCAATATTCAATATTCATCAAAAACTCCTTTAAAATAAAGAAAAGCTACTACTTATACTAAGGAAATAAGAAGACATTGGCTTTTTACAATATTGCCCTTAATGAAGCAAGGGCCTTGTTTGGTTGTCTTCTTTATGGATTCTTGAATTTAAAGCCTAGCCACTTGCACAAATGGCCTCTTTTCTTCATCCACATCACTCCCACGGACTCATAAGCTTCCCTTTGCATGAACATCGTATGTGTTATCTATGCCATCCATGCTCGTGTCAACCATGCTATCCATGCTAGTATCAATTAAACCTTCCCAAATTGAGGAACTCCTCTTTTAAGCAAGAACATAATTAGAATGCTAAGTCAATATTTACAACTATCAACTATAATATTAAAGCACGGAAGATTCAATAGACCCACATGATTAACCAAGAGAAAGTACAAGATAAGAATTCAATACCCAAATTTAGTATTATCTCTAATACAAAACCCAAATCTCAATTCAACAATTGCACCTATAATTTATAAATTAAGATCAAGATTTTCAGAATGAAATTTAAGAATTTTACAATAGAAATCATCCAAATCTTCACTCCTATGGTGTAGGGTGATGAACTTGCTCTCCAAGCTTGTCAAGAGTTGTGAAATTTGCCAAAGATGCCTTCTAAGATGGATCAGAGGAGTTTTATATGAGTTGGGGTTTACAAAAGTGTGAGATGACCAACTAGGACCGAACTAGAATCCATCTGCCGCACTTGCAGAACTTTGACTGCAGGTGCACAGCCGTTGTGGTGATGTTATGGCACAGGGACGATGTCGTTGTGGCAGCATCAATATCGCAGGTGTGCCTGTATTAGTGTAGCATGCATGCCACATGTGTGCTCATTTATCCGCAGCTGCGGAAGCACTACTGGGCCTCAGATAGCATAGGGGTGGTGGACCAGGGAACTTCAGTGGTGCCTTTTCTTTTTTGCTCTAATTTTTATCCCTTTTGTTCCAGTGTCCACAGAAATATGACTCACCTGAAATATAACCAAAATATGCCATAAGTAATCCCATATCATCATTAGAAGACACAAAAGCATAAGAAAAGAGATATAGATAAGTGGTAAATCCTCCATCAGTCAGCAGGGTCAATTGGTTCAAGGCCCCAGGGCTCCAGAACCACCGGTCAGAGGCAATACACAGGCTAGTAGGGGTGGTTCTCATGGTACTCAAAGTGGTCCTCAGTCTGGTAGATCACATAGATGTGGTGGTTGGAACCACATGTATGCATATCTCAGTTGCCAAAGGCTGAGGCTTGAGATGCTATCATTACAGGTATGATCTATGTTTGTCATCAGTCAGCTTCTACTTTATTTGATTTGAGGTCTACATTCTCCTATGTGTCTGCTTATTATGCTACCCGTCTGGAGTCTTCTTGTGAGTTATTGCATGTGCCTTTTACGTGTGGCTACCCCAGTAGGAGATTCTTTAGTAGTGAATCATGTATATCAGGCTTGTGTGGTGACTATTCTGGGGTATGACATGTGGGTAGACCTGGTTGTGCTGGATATGGTTGACTTTGATGTGAGTTTAGGCATGGATTGGTTGTCTCCCTACTATGTGGTCTTGGATTGCTTTGCCAAGACCGTTACTCTATGGATACCTGGTATCCCTCCTATAGTATGGAAGGTTTCACATAGCCACATGCTAAGAGGAGTTATATATTTCCTGAATGCCCAGCGATTGGTTGGGAAGGGGTGCTTAGCTTATCTTGCATATGTCTGTGATACTAATGCCACCATACCTTTTCTTGAGTCAGTTACTATGGTTTGTGAGTATTTGGATGTGTTTCCCTCTGATCTATTGGGTCTTCCTTCTGATTATGAAATTGACTTCGGTATTGATGTCAAGCCAGGCACTCAACCTATTTCTATTCTTCCATATTGGATGGCACCAACCGAGTTAAGGGAGCTTAAGGATCAACTCCAGGATTTGTTGAGTATAGGGTTCATCAGGCCTAGTGTATCTTTGTAGGGTGTTCCTGTTCTATTTATGAAGAATAAGGACGGGTCCATGCATATGTGTATTGACTACAAACAACTTAATAAGGTGACCATTAGGAATAGGTATTTAATGTCGTATATTAATGATCTGCTTCACCAGCTATATGGTGCAGCAGTTTTCTCTAAGATAGCTTGAGGTCCGGTTATCATCAGTTGAGGATTAGGGCTGCAAACATCCCAAAGACTGCATTTAAGACTCGATATGGCCATTATGAGTTCCTAGTCATGTCTTTTGGGTTGACCAATACCCCAGTAATATTTATGGAGTTGATGAACTATGTGTTCAGATTCTACCTGGATTCCTTCATTATTGTATTCATCAATAACATCTTGGTATATACATGGAGTAGAGAGGAGCATGAGTAGCATCTAAGAGTTGTACTTTAAACCCTGCGAGACCATCAATTGTATGCCAAATTCACTGAGTGTGAGTTTTGGCTTAGGTCTCTGGCATTCTTGGTGCATGTGGTGTCTAAAGATGGGATTATGATGGATCCGGTGAAGATTGTGGCAGTTTATGATTGGGATAGGCCTACTTCTCCCACCTAGGTTCGCAGTTTCATTGAGTTGACAGGTTACTATAGATGGTTTATGAAGGGGTTTTCTTCTATAGCAGCTCTGTTGACTATATTGACTCAAAAGAATATCCTTTTCCAGTGGTCTGATGAGTGTAAGGTGAGATTTCTGAAGCTCAAGGACTTATTGACTTTAGCTCTAATTCTTACTATTCCGGTTTAGGGCCAGGGGTTTACAGTGTATTGTGATGCTTCTGATGTTGGTTTGGATTATGTATTGATGCAGCAGGGCCAAGTTATTTCTTATGCTTCTATACAGCTGAAGGTTTACGAGAGGAACTACCTCACTCATGACTTGGAGTTAGTGATGGTAGTCTTCCCGTTAAAGATTTGGAGGCATTATCTGTATAGTGTACATTGTGAGATCTTCACTGACCATCATAGTCTTCAGTACATTTTAGTTAGAAGGATCTAAATTTGAGGCAGCGAAGGTCGTTGGAGTTACTAAAGGACTATGATATCTCCATTCTTTATCATCCGGGCAAGGCAAACATGGCAGCGGATGCCTTGAGCCGAAAGGTAGTGAGTATGGGTAGCTTGGCATTCTTAGCAGTGTAGGAGCGAGCTTTATCCTTGGACATTCGGTCGTTGGCTAATAGGTTGGTTAGACTTGATATTTCTGAATTGGGTCATATTCTTGCTTGTGTTGAGGCTAAATCTTCCCTGTTAAAGCAGATTCAGGCACAACAGTTTGATGATGCGAGGTTGAGGATTATTCATGATAAGGTGTTGAGCGATGAGGCTAGGAAGGCGACCATAGATTCAGAGGGTATTCTGAGCATTGAGGGTCGTATCTGCATTCCTAGAGTTGGTGACTTGGTCAGGTTGTTCATGGATGAGGCTCATTATTCTAGGTATTCAATTCATCCCAAGGCATCTAAGATATATTGTAACTTGAGGTAGCATTACTGGTTTTGTGGGATGAAGAGGGATATCTCAAATTTTGTGTCTAGGTACTTGAACTGTCAGTAGGTGAAGTTTGAGCATAGAGGCAAGGTGGTTTGACTCAGAGGCTGCTCATTTCAAAGTGGAAATGGGAGCGGATAGCTATGGACTTCATGGTAGGATTGCCACGTACTTTGTGGAGATTTGATGTTATTTGGGTCATCGTGGATAGGTTGACAAAGTCTTCTCACTTTCTGCCAGTTCAGACTTTCTACAGTTCCAAAAGGTTGTCTCAGATCTATATCTGTGAGATTGTCTGTTTGCATGTGGTGCCAGTTTCTATCATTTCTTACTATGGTACTCAGTTTACTTCATGCTTGTGGAGGTCTATTCAGGGAGAGTTAGGTACCAGAGTTGAGCTTACTACTTTTCACCTGCAGACTGATGGTCAGTCAAAGCATACTATTCAAGTTCTAGAGGATATGTCGCGGGCCTATGTTATTGATTTTAGAGGTCAGTGGGACTAGTTTTTAGCCTTGACAGAGGTTTCATATAATAATAGTTATTATTCCAACATTCAGATGGCTTCGTTCGAGGCTTTGTATAGTAGGTGGTGCAGATCTCCAGTGGGTTGGTTTGATGCCTTCGAGGTTAGGCCATGGGGTATTAAATTGCTCCGTCACTTTATGGATAGAGTTTGGGTTATTTTGGAGAGGCTTCATACTGCCTAGAGTAGGCAGAAGAGTTACGCTGACCGGAGGGTTTGAGAGTTAGAGTTCATGGTTGGTGACCGTGTGTTCCTTCAGGTGTTGCCCATGAAGGGCGTGATGAGGTTCGGGAGAAAGGGTAAGCTCAGTCCTAGATTTATTGGGTCGTTTCAGATCCATCATCGCATTAGAGAAGTTACTTATGAGTTGGCCCTGCCTCCTGCTCTTTCTGGTGTTCATCCAGTTTTTCATGTTTCTATGTTGCGGTGGTATATTTTGGATGAGTCTCATGTGATTCAGTGGTATTCGGTTCAGTTGGACGAGTCTCTAGCCTCTAAGGAAGAGCCAGTTGATATTTTGGACAGGTAGGTTAGAAAGTTGAGGTCCAAGGAGATTCCGTCAGTTAAGGTTGTTTTATCACATTTTCACTTCTTTTTAAAAGAAAAAGCAACTTCATATTTGAAACGGTTTTTGACTTGTATTAAATTCGAAAACTTTATTAAAAATTCTCAAACTTAATTAAAACAGAGTCGCCACTTAATTTTTAGGAAAAATCAAGAAATCCTTTGAAAAATATTCAAAAGTTTTAAAATAGATAAAAATCTTTGAATTTAAGAAATATGGATAAGAAGTTCATATTAAAATTTCGAGAGGGGTTTTAAGGCACTCAAAATGTCCACTAACTTGCGGTTATCCGATTATTTTTCTAACTTATATTATTTGACTAATTTGTGAAAACATGGGAATTTTGACAAGTAAAGAAAGAATTATTTATTTTTATGGAAAACTCTTTTGAAGCAAAATTGAGTAATTTTAACAAAAGCAAGTAAAACCTTAACCAATTTGAATGACTACTTTCAAAGATAACTAGTTTAAATTTCAAAATTAATTGATTTGAACAAGTAAAATGACTAGTTTGGAAAAAGAGATAACGATACTCCGAGGGAAATTAACTAAATTAATTAAAAAGTTAGTATTTTACAAAGAGTCCAATTTATACAAATAATACTAAACCTAAAGGAAAGGAAGAAGTTGGGTTTAGGCACTTAGGCCCAAACCCCTACTAAATGTCTATATCGGACTACCAATTCTTTTGAGTTAAGCCCATTTATTTACTTTGCTCCTTTGGTCATCCCTGTATTTTAGCTTCCCTTTCTTTCGTGTATGGCACTTAGGCCACACATATTTTCTTGATCAAACTTTAACCCCTTTTTGGGGTCTTGAGGTCGACTCAAAAGAAGAGGTACTACTTAGGCTTTGCCAAGTAGTGAAATGCAAGGGTAAGAATCCATTTGAACTCGAGGTAGTTCATGCAAAGAAAAATAATGAAGGATTAGCATATACCCAAATAGAACAAAAGTAATCGATTAAGCACATATTTTCACACAGTCAGATAGACACACACATATCTCCAACTTTGGTGAAATCACTGTATGCATACTAGAACTGGATGAAATATCATACTAAATTTATCTTTTATGGATACATGGAAGATTTCAAAGTATGATAAAAGCATGTTGCTTCCCAAGTTTGGACTAAAGAATAACAAGAAAGAAGATGAATGGAAACAAATGATATACCTTTTTTTAAGAAATTAAATGATAGACAAGCACTTAATCCCACAAAAGAGACCTCAATTTCATAATAAATAACCCACGAGGGAAGATGACATGTAATCACAAATGCTCAGAATATAAATTTACCCACTTCTGGATAGACTTTAACAGAAAAATGCTACATAATAAAAGACATAGAGCTACTATACACAACACATAGCAGGGAGCAAGGAAATGATTTATTTATTTTTAGTTTTTCAAAGGGAAATATCTTGGACATAATACAACATGGTAAAGCTAATTAATCGTAGCGACATGCGACCAAGATATACTTATGAGTTCAAAGCAGGGACTGATCAAATATACCAAACGAGTAAATAAAACATGGGCAAAAGCAGTCGAATCCACTAAAAGAAGATGTTCTCTAACAAGTAAGCTTTAGGAAGAGTTATGGAAAATTTGAATACAACCAAACAACAAAGCAATATTGCTAGACATGTCGACATGAGAGGGTTGATTTGCACGACCCAATTTCTAAGGTCATGATGGCACCTACAACCCCCCTAGTAGGCGAACCAATTCCCGTAGCCCGGAATGGTTAGTCATAGGCTAGTACCTAACCAAAATGCATAATAAGCAGAAATAAGAGGAAGCAGAATGTAAAGGTAGACAAAGAAGAAGCAAAACCCGAGTATATACATAAAGAAAACTACACCAACCCCAAGACTTGGTAACGACAGTACAAAAGCTTCTAATAGAATACCAGTGCTAGAAGTAAGAAAATACAATATAAATCTGTCTTTGAAAGTACAAGGAGCAATAGTACAACAGAAGAGATGTAGACAAGCCCCGACCGTCAGGCGCTCACCCTAGTCTCGAACCTCCTAAAACTTGCACGAGTCTCCAACGCTATCAACGGCGAAAGCTCAACTAATATTTGCATCAGAAAGATGCAGAAGTGTAGTTTGAGCACCAAGACAATGGGTACTCAGTAGGCATCATCGATCGACTAAGCACATATAAGATATAAAAACAGTAATAGGCAGAACACAAGAAAATAGTCACGGAAGCAAGGAAGAAGTACAAGGGACTAGCACAAGGAACAATCAACCAAGAGTTACAAGTATACATGCTAGTACAAACATATACATACCATATAAACACAAGTGTAAGGGAGAAGAACACACCTGGAATCCTTGCAACAATAGTATATAAAAGGAGAGAGAGTCAGGAATATGCCGGTATACCGGTAACCTCAAGTAAAAGGAAAAGAAGGAAAGTAGTCTAACATACTCAAGATGGAATCAACAAGCATAAGGAAATCATTACACCAATCCAACTTCAAGATAGCATAAACAGGAATCTACCTCACAGGTACAACCCTAGGATGGAATAACTAACCCACAATAACCGAGAAATACTGCTCAAATCCTAATAAGAATGGAACCAGAAACTCACAATCTTCTCAGAAGGCCACACAAAACTGCCTCAACAAGATAGGACTCCCTAGCCCTCTAAATAATCACAATCCCATAACCGGAGCCTCAACAGGCTAATAACCGCTAAATCACCAAGAAACAAGGACCATAACTAGCTCTATAAAGCAACAAGAGTAATCTAAACTACCTACAGTCCTAACAGACGCCCATACAACTAAGGAATGCAATCAACTGAAAACAAACTCTCTGGCCGCCCATACAACCGGAGCGTACACTGAACACACAACAAATAAGGGTGGAATCCGAGTGAAATTGCATGATGATGATAATGATAGAACCGGTAATAGTAACCCTATATGCACCTCCCCCAGGCACTTCAGTAGGAGGACCCATGGTGGGATGTACCCACTATACACCATTCGACACTATATACCCCTCCTCTAGCACGCTCGGCCTTTTGGCTAGGTCATGAAATGGTAAGGCCTATGGAGGTCCCTGACCACATACAATAACGAATGCAAAATCTCAGAGAACCAGAACCTCAAAGTACATTCCCAGAATTAAACCGGGTCTAAAATAGTAGTAGTAATCTCAAAAGACCCTCTCAAAGGGTGCCCAAAGTATACTCGGGTCTAAATCAGTGATAGAAGTCTCAATAACCCTCTCAAAGGATGCCCAGAGTGTATCTGAGTCTAAATCAGTAAGAAATCAGGTCTAGTGCTCTGCCCAGCAGAGCCTACTATCAATAGGAAATCAAGTCTAGTGCTCTGCCCAGCAGAGCCTAGTATCAGTAGGAAATCAGTGCAAAATCATCCAAAATCTCATGTCATCATTAGATTATACAAAAAATGGGCCCCTGGGGACATGAAAGTTTAGGAAACATTGTCTATAGTGGATCGCAGCCAAAACTGAAGTAAAACATGCAGGGAAAACCTTTTTCATGGATGATATGCTCGCACACAAATATAAATTATCCCAACAACTCACAAACATTCCTACCGGACCTGCACAGGCTCCACAGCTACTCAGCAGACATAACTAGCCTAAAAGGATATCTCTATGTCTGGGACTCGCGGACATTCCCAAATAACCTACCGTCTATGTTCCAGAGTCAATATAAGGCCACACAGGACCACAAGGGTGATATACAACACTACACGAATACTACAATCAACGTACGAAATAAATGGACAGAAAAGGCAGACAAGGTCTGGGGTACCAACCTATAACAACCCACCCAAGGATGCTAACTAATGCAGTTATAGCCTATATACGCAGAGTCTAGGTAGGGAAAGTCATAACCTACATGTCGTTTGACGAATAGCTGCAGGGATGGCGTCGTCCATGCTCGAACTGCTCTGAGAAGCTCCAAATCGTGAAATCACTATCAATACAATAATTTATATATCAATACAAGGCTAACGATACCCATAATGTAATAAAGATAATCGGGTCAAAATCCGGGTTACAAATGGGCTCGTGGACCTCGCAACCCGAAACCAGAAACAAAAAATACATATGTGTTTCTTACCATCCCAAGAGTACATGCTAAAAATTTGAGCAAAAAATGGACCATGGAAAGGGTCAAAACAGCCCCAAGAATCCATAATTTAAAGAGGGGAATCAATGGAGGAAAACGGAATTAAAGAGAGAATTACCCGCTTTTAGGAGCCACAAAACGAGAAAGGATTGTCAAATAATAACCCCCAATCAGTTGGGACCAATAATGGTGAAATATGGTTGTTTGGGAAGCTCTTTGCAATGGAGAATCGGACTTTGTTATGTTTGAGAAATGGAGAAGAAAGCCAATTTAAAGCTGACTGCCTTGGCCTTCGTAAACGCGGCCAAGGCATCGCCTTCGCAAAGAGCAAAAAGTGGGGCTGGCCAAATGCCCTTCGCGAATGCGTCCAAGGCCCGCGAACGCGAAGAACAAAGTTGAGGCGGCTGAAATTTTCCCTATGCGAATGCAGCTAGCCCCCTGCTTTCGCGAAGAACAAAATAGGCTAATGACAGCAACCAGCTATCAAAGGAAGATTTTCACACTTTCGATCCCCGGGAATGCATCCGGGGTCCCGCGAACACAAATGACTTGAGCTATTCGACTAGAAACGACGTTTCGGATCCAATGGAATCGATAAAAATCCCATTGGAGGTCAATTTAATGAAAAGTGGGGCCCACGCCCAAGATCAACCTTTAGCAACTATTTCCAAAATGGAACCCAATGGCCGAAAATATGTTCGGAAGCCTCGGGACCCAAACCAATGGTCCCCCAAGCCTAAACTAGACATTACAAAGCTAACAGCACTGACACAATTTTCATCCGAGGTCGTCTTCTCCAAATATTGACCAAAGTCAACCAAGCAAGCATGCCTAGATACACAGAACGAGAGAGAATTCCAAGCTGAAAAGCTCTCGGATCCCGACCACATGTCCCATTAGACCAAAGTCCACACTCCGGAGCTAATGAAACTGTCGTAATTCGATTTCGAACACGTTCACCAAGAATATTGACTAAAGTCAACGTTTTCAAAGCTTAAGGCTCTAAAACAAGGAACGACCAAAAAGACCAACCCAACGGCCCGGGCACCAAACTACTAGTCCCAGCAGGCCATAAATGACTTGGGGCCGCTACAAGCAAGCTCTAACGGTATAAGAAAGGCGAAAACACAAAAATGACTGGAAGGGTCATTACATCATCCTCTACTAAAAAGACTTTCTTCCTTGAAAGTCAGGAAAGAGGGAAAGACTAGAGATTTAAGAACAGTGGATGCACAGCCCGCACTACTCTCTCAGACAACTTGGGTAGCCTCATCGACAAGACGGCACCCAACAGAACAAAACCACGAAAGGCAACCAAGCATACACTTCATACTAGCCAAGCTAGATTACAAACTTAAGCCCTAAAACTCCAAGGGACTGCTAACCCAAACTGAACCTCAAGAATCTCAACCGAAAAGCACCGACACAATAGTGAAACCCGAGAAGCAAGGCGGTCAACACACAGAACTCGAATCTTCAAAACCACAACCAAGTTTACCAGAAAAACGAACAACAAAAACTCTAACTCAAGAACCCTCTGATCCGTAAAACACTTTTATTTTGAACTGAATCCTGTTGCACCACCAACAAGGAGCTGCATACCAGTCAAACACTCAACCACCCTCGAAGCATCAACTGACACACCAGAGATCCACAGTATTTGCTTATACTCTACCACGAACAAAGTCACCCTTTTTACTCAAGTTATATCAAAGTCAAGCTATAGTCTACTAGTCTTTGCCATCCAAGCTAACAACCCGTAGCATATCATCGGGAACTAGGTTACGTGCCCCGACTGACCATCAACCAATGAACAAACACTTTTCTAACATCAATCTTGCTAACTGAACCCAACTGAGCAACCCATCTGAATCCAACTTAAGTTCGCACATCAAAGTTAGGAAAGGCATATATGAATACCTTGTGTTGATGTAGAACTTCCAAACTGTAGAATGAAACCAACCTCACTGAACCGGACCCAAACCAAAATCGAGATCCTGTAAAGAGTGTGGTAAGCCTACCATTAAATCCGTCATCATCAGCTAAGCCCCAAACTCTAAGAAGCACTTCTTCTACTCTGAATACTCGAACACCATTCGGATTTGAAATCACCTTAAAACTTTCACCTCAGGAAGAAGTCCACCATGCCACTAATATCAAGTGAAAACACCCCGTAGGCAAAGGAAAAGGTGTTTGGGGTTCAAGGTCGACAGCTAGCTATAGAAATTATTGCATACACCTTCAACTCATCCCTTTGGCTCGAATCAACTGCTCTACTGTATCAGCACACAGACCCACCATCCTGAAGCATAACACATATCGTACTTCTAGTCCACAATGGCCGAGTATAACCAACACTGGAACCCCACATAAAAGACAACCCTGGAAGAATCAACTAAACAAGATTCCCAACTCTCGACAAATGAATGGTGACCACCAGTCTCTAAGTATCAATATAACTCAAAATAGCCTCGCTATCCTCAACCTGCACAACCTGATCACATATAACATACATCACTGCAGAATCTCAAACTCACACCACTGAATCTGTCTAACCATGGTAGAAGAAACCTCGTACTATCTAGAACCCTGCCGGAATCTAGAATGTTCATCCTAACTCAACGGATAGCCAAGGACTAGGTATTCAAGGCCAACTATCACTGCACAACTGAAATGGGGTAGCTAAGTTGTCTGAACTCATTGCCTTCCAACCCAAGAAGCTGCAACCAAGAAGAACCGACCACGAACTATACGGAGTAGTTTGCCAACCCACAATTCTGAAACTCAACCTCAATTGCCGATCAATGCTTCTGTCAAAACCCATAAGTAGACTCATCCACCATCGGAGAACACTAATAGAGCTGGAGCCAACTAGGCCATGAATACACAATTTGCCCAATTTGTTGATGCTACTGAACCCCAAACCGATCGAAGGGAAAAGACACTGCAATCTGTAAATGGCCGAATCAAATCAGTAACACACGATCCCAAAGCAAACCTTTGTCGTCACCTCAGTCAACTATTGAAAACCATAAGCACGTACAAGGAGTAATATCCCTGCTTTTTCAACTAAACAAAACCTCTCTGTAGCACATACTTAACCTTACAAACTCCTTCTCAAATAAAATCTGGAGCCATTACCTTAGTTCTCACATCTATATTGCCAAACTCAATAAAGCAGGAGAAGAATGGGCTGGATGCCCAACTCACCCAAAATGCTACGAGTACAACTCATTCACGAGGCTACTGTTAACATTTAGTTAAAAATACTAAAGCCAAAACTCAATCACAATGCCAAAATCAAAAGCTCATCCAAAAAACTATGATCAGAATTCATTCCGACTAGAACCAGGAAAAATGATAAGACAACCTAACCAGAAAAGAAACTGAAGAAGACAATGGGAACAACCCACATACATGCCAACCTCCTAAACCAACTAACAAAGAGGGTCTACTCTAAACACCTGAGAAAACCAAGACGATCAAAGCACGCTAGCATAACCAATATCTCCCAACTTAAGACAAAATCTCAACTCCGGAACAACTACCAGTATCACATCATACCAACACCAGAACCTCTAGAAAAAGCTCGGTAACATCCTAGGAAACAACCCTCTAGGACCACTCAAAAGAAAGACTTAACACAAGCCTAGAGCCACAATGAAACTGAAGGCAAAAAACCCAAAAAAGAGACTAACAAGAACTAACCACGAGCTACAACTCTGAGTAAACACCTCGTAAGAACAACTCACTCCCATCCACTATTAAGGAATAAACTACCATGAAAACAACGCATAAAATCTACAATTCATAAATCAAACAACTACACAGGTAGCAGGTAGGCATATAAGCAATTAAATGACAGAAAGGATAGAATGCAACACGAGCAGGACTATCATAAGTTGAAGGTAATAGGAGCCTTACCTAGAGAAACAGTATCAGGAACCTCTACCTCAGGCCCACCAAGAGGGGCATCAACCTGACGGTGTCTAACACTGGACGGAGTAGTCAAAGTTGAAGGCTTTGTCATCTTTCGACGGGGACAGTCTCTAGCATAATGTCCCATCATCACACAACTATAGCAATCCAAAAAAGCTCTACTCCGATGAATAGTGCCTGTCGACTCTGGATGGATACCTGAACAACCCGACTGAGAGCCACCTCTAACCATCTAGAGACCACCCCTACTACCCTGTACTCCACCTCTGGCTAGTGGCACTAACGCCTTGGGAGATAACACCTGCTGACCCTACGGACGGGAAGATAGAATCGTTGGACAATCCCTAGAAATGTGCCCACGTACACCACACTGAAAGAAAATCCCACTGGGTATATACGGGTGAGGAGATTGCACTAAACCTGACCGACCACCATGGCCTACACAACCTAAAAGCAAACCTCGATGGGTATAACCCTTACCATGTCCGCTAAGCTCAACATGTCCTGTACCACCACCCTCTAAAACTTGCGGAGCAACTGAAATTGGCCTGGTAGATAAGAAGCAATGAAACCTATATCTGGTGGAGAATCCCATAACTCGAGTCTGAGAACCTCAAAAACTATCCTAGCGATGACATTTCTTAGCACAACCTCCATAAGCCTCACATCATAAACCCTCGATAGCTCAAGCATGATCCACTACCTGAAGGAAGGTAGTCCCAACCATAACCAAGTGCTTAGTAGCCAAACGGAGCGGTGAAATCAAACCCCCAACAAAGCTTTGAACCCTATCAAACTCTGAAGGTACAACCCTAGCAGTACGCCTAACCATGTCATGAAATCTCACCTCATACTCTAATACTGATAGACAACCCTGTTGAAGAACTGGTAGCTCAACCCTAGCTGAAGCACTGCTCATAGAATCAGGTACTGAAATACCCACTAGAGGACTCAGAGTCCTAGCCATGGTGTCCTGCAGAACTGGGGTAGCTGTGAATCCAATCAGAGGAGGGGCTGACCCCATACCCCTTATCTGATGTGATAAACTCTCACACTTAAGTCCTGGCACTGACGGAAGCAGTGAAGCAATAGGCACAGAAATCTCGACACCACCCGTTGTCGAACTCGTCTTAGGCATCTCAAGAGGAATGAAACAACCAAGGTTTAGAAGCCAATAGAAACAAGAACGCACGATAAGGAGCCAAGAAGATGAAACTTTTCCTAACAATACCATGTAGCCTCCCATAGATAAGATACAGATGTCTTCATACCGATCCACGAGACTCTATGTAGACACTTGCTACTGTACCACGATACTGGTGAACCTAGATCTCTGATACCAAGCTGTCACGGCTCGATTTCTCAGGTCATGATGACACCTACAACACCCAAGTAGGTGAACTAATCCCCGTAGACCGGAATGGTTAGTAATGGGCTACTACCAAATAAGCAGAAGCAGAATGTAAAGGTAGATAAAGAGGAAGCAAAACCCGAGTATATACATAAACAAAACTACACCAACCCCAAGACTTGGTATCGACAGTACAGAAGCTTTTAATAGAATAACAGTGCTAGAAGTAACAAAATACAATATAAATCTGTCTCTGAAAGTACAAGGAGCAACAGTACAACAGATGAGATATAGACAAGCCCCGATCGTCAGGCGCTCACCCTAGCCTTGAACCTCCAAAAAATTGCACGAGTCTCCAACATGATCAACGGCGAAAGCTAAACTAATATCTGCACCAGAAAGATGCAAAAGTGTAGTATGAGTACCAAGACAATGGGTACTTAGTAGGCATCATCGGCCGACTGAGCACATATAAGATATAAAAATAGTAATAGGCAGAACACAAGAAAGTAGTCACAGAAGCAAGTAAGAATCACAAGGGACTAGCACAAGGAGCAATAAACCAAGATTTACAAGTATACATGCTAGCACAAACATATACATAACACAGAAACACAGGTGTAAGGAAGAAGAACACACCTTGAATCCTTGTAACAATAGTATATAAAAGAAGAGATATTCAGGAACATGGCGGTATACCAGTAACCTCAAGTAAAAGAAAAAGAAGGAAAGCAGTCTAACATACTCAAGATGGAATCAACAAGCATAACGAAATCATTACACCAATCTAACTTCAAGATAGCATAAACAGGAATTCACCTCACAAGTACAACCCTAAGATGGAATAACTAACCCATAATAACCAAGAAATACTACTTAAATCTTGATAAGAATGGAACCAGAAACTCACAATCTGCTCAGAAGGCCACACAAAAGTGCCTCAATAAGATAGGACTCCCTAGCCCTCTCAATAATCACAATCTCATAACCAGAGCTTCAACAGGCTAATAACCACTAAATCACCAAGAAACAAGGACCATAACCAACTCTATAAAGCGACAAGCATAATCTAAACTACCTACAGCCCCAATGGCTTCCCAGACCACTGAGGAACACACTCAAGTGAAAACAAACCCTTTGGCTGCCCATACAACCGGAGCGTACACTGAACACACATCAAACAAGGGTGGAATCCGAGTGAAATATGCATGATGATGATAATGATGGAACCGGTAATAGTAACCCTATATGCACCTCCCTCCGACACTTTGGTAGGAGGACCCATGGTAGGATGTACCTGCTATACACCATCTGACATCACATACCCCTCCTCTAGCATGCTCAACCCTTTGGCCAGGTCCTAGAATGGCAGGGCACGGAGATCCCTGACCACATTCAGTAATAAATATGAAATCTCAGAGAACCAAAGTCTCAAAGTACGTGCTCGGAATTGAACCGGGTCTAAAGCAGTAGTAATAATCTCAAAAGACCCTCTCAAAGGGTGCCCAGAGTATACTCGGGTCTAAATCAGTGATAAAAGTCTCAATAACCTTCTCAAAGGGTGCCCAGAGCGTATCCGGGTCTAAATCAGCAAGAAATCAAGTCTAGTGCTCTGCCCAGCAGAGCCTACTATCAGTAGGAAATCAAGTCTAGTGCTCTGCCCAGCAGAGCCTAGTATCAGTAGGAAATTAGGGCTAGTGCTCTTCCCAACAGAGCCTAGTATCAGTAGGAAATTAGTGCGAAATCATCCAGAATCTCATGTAATCATTAGATTATACCAAAAATGGGCCCCCGGGGACATGCAAGTTTAGGAAAAACCATCTATAGATGCTCATAGCCAAAATCAAAGTAAAACATATAGGGAAAACCTTTTTCATGGATGATATGCTTGCACACAAATATAAATTAGCCCAACGGCTCACAAATATTTCTACCGGCCCTGCACAGGATCTACAGCTACTCAACAGACATAACCAGCCTAAAAGGATATCTCTATGTCTGGGACTCACAGACATTCCCAAATAACCCACCTTCTATGTTCCAGAGTCAATACAAGGCCATACAGGACCACAAGGGTGATATACAATACTACACGAATACAACAATCAACGTATGGAATAAACGAATAGAAAAGGTGAACAAGGTCTAGGGTACCAACCTATAACAACCCACCCAAGGATGCTAATTAATACAGTTATAGTCTATATACGCAGAATCTAGGTAGGGAAGTCATAACCTACCTGTCGTTCAATGAATAGCTATGAGAATGGCGTCATCCAGGCTCGAACTACTCCGAGAAGCTCCAAATCACGAAACCACTATCAATACAATAATCTTAACATTAATACATGGCTAATAATACCCATAATGCCATAAATATAACTGGGTCGAAATTTGGGTCACAAACGAGCCTATGGCCCCTGCAACCTGATGAAAAACATATATATGTTCCTTACCATCCTGGGAGCACATGCTCAAAATTTGAGCAGAAATGGACCATGAAAAGGGTCAAAACAGCCCCAAGAATTCATAATTTAAAGATGGGAATTAATAGAGGAAAACAGAATTAAAGAGAGAATTACCAGCTTTTAGGAGCCACAAAATGAGAAAGGATCGTCAAATAATAACCCCAATCAGTTGGGATCAATAATGGTGAAATATGGTGTTTTGGGGATCTCTTGGCAATGGAGGATCGTACTTTGTTATGTTTGAGAAACGGAGAAGAAAGCCAATTTAAAGCTGACTGCCTTGGCCTTTGCGAAGGTGGCCAAGGCGTCGCCTTCGCGAAGAGAAAAAAGTGTGGCTGGCTAAATGCCCTTCGCGAACGCGAGAACCCAGGTCCCATATTCTTCTCCAATTTGAGATTTACTCATATCTCAAATGAGTTCAAGAACATATTCGAAGAAATTCTTACCCCCGGTCGGGATGGTTTGTGGGTTCCGAACAGCTATAGTGGCTGAACCTAATAAGAGAGCAATTACAACCCAAGAAGTAATGAACAGCTATAGTGGCTGAACCTAATAAGAGAGCAATTACAACCCAAGAAGTAATAAGTGCTTGGAAAGCCCTTATTTTCCAATAGAAATGTTGGCCTCAATCCAAGGGATTCAATCCAAACACTCATAGATTCTATGCCCGCCTCTGCTATGATGTTCCAACCCTGAATTCACTTCCTCTAGAGTTGAGTTCAAAGTTACAGCCTTTAGTAGATAATGCGAAGAACAAAGTTGGGGCAGCTGAAATTTGCCCTATGTGAATGCGGCCAGGCCCCCGCGTTCGCGAAGAACAAAATAGGCTCATAACAGCAACAAGCCATCAAGGGCAGATTTTCACACTTTGGGTCCCCGGGAATGCATCTGAGGTCCCGCAAACACAAATAACCTGATCTATTTTACTAGAAACGACGTTCCGGATCCAATAGAATTAATGAAAATCCCATTGAAGGTCAATTGAAAGAAAAGTGGGCCCCACGTCCAAGATCAACCTTTAGCCAACTATTTCCAAAATGGAACCAAATGGCCGAAAATAAGTCCGGAAGCCTCGGGACCCAAACCAATGGTCCCCCAGCCTAAACTCGACATTCCGGAGCTAAAAGCACTGAAGGAATTTCCATCTGAGGCTGTCTTCTCCAAATGTTGACCAAAGTTAACCAAGCAAGCCCAACTGGCCTAGAAACATAGAACGACAGAGAATTCTAAGCTGAAAAGCTCCCAGATCCTTACCAAAGGTCCCACTAGACCAAAGTCCACGCTCCGGATATAATGGAACTATTGGAATTCAATTCCAAGCAAGTTCACCAAGAATGTTGACTGAAGTCAAAAATTTCAAAGCTTAAGGCTCTAAAATAAAAAACAGCCAAAAAGACCAAACCAATAACTCGGGCACCGAACTACCAGTTCTAGCAAGCCATAAATGAGTTGGAGTCACTACAAGAAAGCTCTAACGGTAAAGAAAAGCGAAAACATGAAAATAACTGGAAGGGTCATTACATGATTTTGCTAAAATAAAATGATTCCTTTTGGTTATACTAATCATGCGCTGGAAAACTTTAAACATAAAATATTAGGAAAACAAATAAAGAGATTTTTTGCTCAAAAGGGACGCTACTCGACAGTTTCAAGACAATGGTAACATGAGTATTTTAAATGTATTGTTGATCCTTAACCAAAATACATGCTCACTTTTGGTTTCACAAAAATACACTTCTTCAACGAAGAGGAAAAAAAACTCATGTCAAGAGACAAGATCATGTTTCAAATTTAAAACAAATGATCTAAACTTTAAAAATCACATAAAGGGATGAACTAGTTTTAATGAGCCATGATTTTGGAGAGGACTTATACTACCGGAAGCTCGAAGAAAAAAATTAAGAAAAGAAAACCAAATGTTAATAGGAGCTAACTTGTTTTAAAAGAGTTTTCAATAGATTTTGAGATTATTAGAATGAGACTTAAAATGAAAATGTGAGACGAATGTGATTAACCCCTCTTTATCTACTGTTCTCCAGATTTTATGATATAAGATGGACATATCCATTCTTACTCAAGCCCTACCAGAACATAGTTTGAGAAATAGTCCACACATTCGGCTCAAGTTAACAAAAGAGAAAAGAATGAAGATCTAGTTCCAAAGGTTATCATCATTCATCCTAATGGAAAGACAAAGAAAAAGTGAAGAAAGAAAGCCAAATATTAGTTAGAGCTAAGAAATTTTGATAGATTTTGAAATCATTTGGACGAAACATTGCTAATTCATCAAGACTACAATCTTTAAGTAGCTAAACAAAAACCTAAAACAAAGTTATACACATGGAGAATAAACTTATGCAAATAATGAACTCAAAGTATAGAAGACACTTTCCAACTCAAAATTTAGCATGTATGAGAACTTATTGACTCATTTTCACTTTTTAAAAGAAAGAAATTGATCTAAATATGCTTATTTTGGAAAGAAACATATGGTTAAGCTGCCACAGTTTGCTTGAAGAAAGGGATTTTGTCACTACAACACAAAAGAGGATTTAGCTGCCACACAGTTATGAAGATGAATAAAATAATAGTCAAGCATGAGTAACACAAAGAACAAGAACAAGAACATCAAGGCAAAACTTCAAAAAAAAATTATGGGTTCAATAATTACCTTAAATCAGTCAAACCAAGCTATAATCTCCTTCTTCATCACCAAATATCACACACATATTTTTCAAACAAGACCAGCCCAAACAAATTCTGAGTTAATGGCAGTAGCAAATCTTCACATTGTAATGCTAAAAAATGCAAGAGACGGAACTTTTATCTGTTTTGGTACAGTGTACTAGGACTTTAAGCCTCTTCAGAGAAATCTTCCACCACCGAAACTTGAAATGATTTCTTTATATATTTCTATCTTCTGAAACTTTAAAAGATCCTTTTGAGTTAAGGAAATGCTTCCCCAAAGAAACTCAAGTGTCAAAAGTCAGACCCTCACAATGAAGAGAAAGGGGCTATTTATAGGGATTTTTTGTGAGTTTTGGGGGAGGGGGAATCAGAGGGGGGTTTTGTGGAATTTGCTATGGGGAAATTTAAATCCTTAAGAGGATAATCTTGGCCAGCAAGAAATGTGTACGAAATTGTAAAAATTTTCTTTAAATTTGCGAATAAATCCCTAAAGAATGAGGGAATGAGCCTTTATTCTTCACACCTAGAGACTTTTAGAGCCTTCTTGGCTTCTACCAATCAACCTTGACGGAGGATTTTGATGGATTGAGAGGATTTTAGGGTCATTTTATAGTTGTTGTCACTGCATTTCAGCGCCTTTATTAAAGGCGTTAGGGTTTTGTTAGCTTCTGCAAACAACAAAGAAGATAAAGGGTAAGGGTGTGTGTGCTTGTATTGGGCGCGTTGGGAAGAATGGTGCATCCTTTATCTAGGAAATGGAGAGAGCGTGAGAGCGTGAGGATTTGGGGAGAAAATATAGTGTAGATATATGTGTGCGTGAAGAATATAATTAAAGTGAAATTGTTGATGGGGATTTGAGGGGAAATGGGCTCGGGTCAGGGGAATTTAATTGGGCTAAGGGAATAACTGTTGGCTCAATTATTGGATGAAAAGTGAGGAGTGAATTGGTTTAAGAGGTTGGCCACTTTGCTTTGAAAATACAACCAGTTTTGATTTAAAGAATAACCAAATTGTTAAAATATGGCCAAATCGAATATATTAAAGAGTTTAGGCCAAAATTAATATGGAATGAATGAAATTTTTAATTAATTAAACGAGCTTCTAGCTTTAACAATTAAGAATAATTATTTCATAAAATATAACTAACCCGTTCAAAATCAAAGAATTAATCATACCATTATTTCTTAATTTTAAACCAATTTTGGGGAGAAATGGAGTAATTTTAACTTTAAGCCCGATTTTCATTTGAAATAATTTTCAAAATGTTTCTTTAAGCAAAATTAATATACTTTTATATAATTAAATATAGAGTATACTTATTTCACCTAAAAATTATTAAATTAATTCCAAATTAATTTTGAAACCCTCAAAATCTTATAAAAACAATTATTTCAAAAGTATTTAAAAATAACAAAAACACAAAATTAATTATGAATGTTGAAGGAAAAAATTGAGTGTCAATAACTGCCCCTCTCTTTGTGTAGGGTAGATGCAACGAACCCTGGGCAAAGAAAATTGACGTTCCTAATTTTGTCCGACCACAACTTCATCTTTCGGAAGCGGTTGGTTTTAGCATAAATTTAAAAAAATTATGGTCGAACCCAGTATCGGGTTTCCTACATATCTCAGGTTACATGAGAATTCAAGCCACTTGTAGTTCAAGATTCTTGATTTTATGCACGATTTTTCAAAGAATTCAAAGCCATCCCAATTTCGGATTACGAAGAGATCGAAAAGATGGGGAGTAAGAGAATTATAAGAATTTAAGAATGCAACCAAGTTTTCAATATAGATCCTGCCTATATATCCTAAGATTCAGGGAATCAAGCTGTTTGTAGTTTGACTCAATCAGTATAAAGGTAATTTTTTGCTAAGACGACCTTCGACTTGGGATGAGTGACAACTAATCGAGTTATGGAAAAGAGGCTTGCAACCTCTCAACCATGAATGTGGAGCTCTTCACATCCATAAGTAAGAATTTACCTGAACATAATTTTCAAAGCTCTAAGTGTTTGTCACTCGAATTTGAAAAAGGGGATATTTGCTTCCAGCGTGAATTCAAGAATACGCTGGATGCGAAACTAAAACCTAATAAGAGAATAACCACATACCTTCTAGTAGGGGTGTAACATCCAAAAAGTTTGACAATCCTTTTTAGGCTATGTCCTAATTCACTGCTAAGAAAAAGTTTCACGCTGTGCTGCATCCTTTTTGAAGTTGTTCGTACCTTATCCTTGGATTACATTCGAATCCCATGTTGTGATGTCCTTTTGACATTTTTTATACCTGTTGTTCTAGTTTGAGATTTTTATCCTCTCGGATGCTCTTAGAAATATTTTAAAATAAGATTTTAGTAGTAAAAGTAGTTTGATAAGGAGAGATAGCTTTTGTACCTCATTTTTGCATGCGTTGTTTCTTGGAGAAGATGGAATCTTTCCTATCCCTATCTTAAATAACAACTTCCATGATAAGTAGACATGATAGCCTTTGTAACCATCGGATAGGATTGCCTTTGTGGTGGTTGGACATGGTGATCTTTGAATATGACGACCTTCATAGCCGTTTGTGATGTAACAATCCTCGTAACCATTTGTAGTATTTTCTTGATGTGATAGCCCTCATAGCTATCGGTATTGGTCTTTACATATAATTTGGGGTAATATGTAATGACCCTTCCAGTTATTTACGCATTTTTGCCTTTCTTGTACCATTAGAGCTTGCCTATAGCGGCTCCAAGTCATTTACAGCTTGTTGGGACTGGTAAATTGGTGCCCGAGCCATTTTCTTGGTTTTTTTGGCCATTCCTTGTTTTAGAGCTTTAGGCTTTTGAAATTTTAGACTTCAGTCAACATTCTTGGTGAACATGTGATGTGCCGGGATTCTACGGCACATTTGACACCTTTAACCAAGAATACTCGCGAGTTTTCAAGAAACCCTTGTGGTTTTTGATGTTTTATGTTATATTTGCAGGAAATGGAGACAAAGATAGAAAAGGAAGGAAATATGATCAAAGAGCTCCACTGGATAGGAGTGGTGGCTGGCATGACTGGCCACCACATACTTGGTGGGCCATCAGCCAAGCCACCAAGTCTGGCAGCAACACTGGATAAGAGTGGTGGCTGGCATGACTGGCCACCACAAACTTGGTGGGCCGTCAGCCAAGCCACCAAGTCTGGCAGCAACAGTGGATAAGAGTGGTGGCTGGCATGACTAGCCACCACACACTTGGTGGGCCGTCAACCAAGCCACCAAGTCTGGCAGCAACACTGGATAAGAGTGGTGGTTGGCATGACTAGCCACCACACACTTTGTGGGCCATCATCCAAGCCACCAGGTCTGGCAGCAACACTAGATAAGAGTGGTGGCTGGCATGACTGGCCACCACACACTTGGTGTGTTGTCAGCCAAGCCACCAAGTCTGGCAGCAACACTGGATAGGAGTGGTGGCTGGCATGACTGGCCACCACACACTTGGTGGGCCGTCACCTAGGCCACCAACATGAAGCAAAGGCAGCATACCCACTGGATAGTGGCGACGGCCACCCTGACGGCCAGTCACTCATGTGACGGTCCGTCAAAAGGCCCACCAAATACAAAGCGGGATTCCGAAAATTCTATTTTTGGACTTTATTTCCTGGACTACTATAAATACCCTATGTTAGGGTTATTTTTTATTCATTACCATATACTTTTTCTCACGTTTTGGATGAGTTTGGGAGGAGAAAATACGACACAAACACGTTTTCTTCTTCTTCTTCGATTGTTCTTGGGATTTTGGCTTATTGTTCTTGGAAACCTTGAAGCTTGTGTTCATCTATTTTGTAAGAACCTTTTCTTATTATTATGAATACTATTACTTCATTCTTTCGTTTTGCAAGCATGAGTGGCTAAAACTCCCACAATCCTGGTTGTGGGAGCCATGGCAAAAGTCGTAATCTCGGGTTCGGGTGATATTGGGTTTGGTTTGTATGCATATCACGTTGTTAATCTTACATTTTTACCATCTTCTAGTGGTTGCAAATATTAGAACATGCCTAGGTTTGATTTGCTTGAACAAAGGAATTAAAACCCGGAAAATTAGATTAATAACAAGGATTCGGGACTACTAACTCCCGTCTAATGGTTGACGCTCTAGCGAGGTTAACCTACTTGGGGCGTAAATTGAGTTTTGTATTGTATCTTTTCAAGTTCGAGAGAATTGAAAAGAAAAGCGTCTATTTGGTTGAGAAACGTTTAGACGTAGGAATGAATTCAATTACTTCGTGTTATGCATCTGAAAAGAACCCGATTGAACTCTAGCCCGAGGTTGTTGATTGAGCCATGGTGAACACTTCCCTAGTTCACCCCTTCTACTGAATTTTACTCGTTAAACTTGCAATTTGTTATTTGAAACAATTAAAGTTTGATCCATACAAACCCCCCATTTACCGGAAATTATTGATTATTAGTCATCTAAATTACTAACGACTTAATTTGCACCTTATTCCCTGTGGGATCGACCCTAACCTTTGTTGGGTTCTATAGTTGACACCGACCGCTTACGCTTCTTAATTGAGGTGTAATTTGGGCGTTATCAAATTTTGGCGTCGTTGCCGGGGAATATAGTTGTTTATTAAGTCCGGTGTGTTTATTTGACTCTTAGTCATATTTCCTGCTTTAACTTTTATTTGTTGTTTTTGTTTGTTACAGGGTACAGAGTTATGCATGCCAAGTACCCAATGCTCGGGTGAACCACTATTGCCCTACGACCCCGAGCTGGCAAGAACGCTAAGGCAAACCATGAATGCACAATAGCAGGAGGCAGCAAGGCTCGCTGTAGAATAGCAGGCTCAACAGGATCAGCATCACTTGAATGTTGAGGATATCGAGGATGATATTGCATTAGATGGAGTTGGTGCTACGGGCGCCATTGTTCTTCCTCCGCTATCGCCCGGGGCCAAGTTTAACATTACTAGCACAATGATTCAGCTGTTGAATTTTAGAGGGTTGTTTCGTGGTGTGGTTGGTGATGACCCCAACAGGCACGTGATGAATTTTGTGAGCATCTCTGCAAGTCATTTGAATTGCCGGGAGTGAATCAGACGGCCATCAGGCTTAGGTTGTTCCCGCTGTCTCTGTCTGATAAAGCAGCGATGTGGTTGACTGAGCTAACTCCCAATTCTATAAAAACTTGGGGAGAGTTGAAAGAAGCTTTCCTAGAAAGGTTCTTTCCTCCCTTTAAGATAATACAGTTGAGGGACGAAATCAGCAATTTCAGGCAACAACCTTATGAAGCCTTACATGAGACCTGGTTGTGGTTCAAGAAAAAGCTGACACAATGCCCAAACCATCAGTTGACCGATAATGTTTTGATGTAGACATTCTATAGGGCACTGAATTCGGCTACCAAGCCGACATTGGATAACGCAGCAGGTGGAGCATTTATGGGTCTCACTTTTATTGAGGCCATTACTATTTTGGACTGGCTCACCAAAACCAACAGAGCCTGGTATACACGGGATACAGAGGTAGCAGCTAGCACTTATGCAGTTGGTATGTCAGCAGAGCAGTGCAGGAAGGAGGAAGAGCAGGACCAAGATATGGCCCATCTGAAAACGTAAATGGACCTACTGACAAAGCATTTGTTGTCAGGAGGTATTGAGAAAGTGAAAGTTGTGGGTTCCCAAAGTAGAGCAGCAGAGTCTAGGTCTAATGAGGAGGCCAATTATTTGGGTGGTTTCCAATCTTATGGCCAAGGAAACCAAGGTCGGAACAATTATTATGAAAAATCGGGTTATAAGAGTCGAGAACAAGGTGATTGGAGGAGCAAAGACGATAGAGGTGGATTATACATACCATTTGGAAATCGTGACAAAGCTAGCAATGAGTCAGGGACGTCCAAACTAGAGAATATGATGGCTAAGATGCTATTAAAGGTAGAATCGACTGACTCCGGGGTAAAGGAGATGAGGACTGAATTATCAGCAATGAGTCAGGTTGTGGATTCACATTCCACCTCGATCAAGCAATTAGAGCAGCAAGTGAGTCAAATATTAGCGTCTCTAAATCAAAGGAAGACAGGTACCTTGCCGAGTGACACCATTCAAAACCCAAGGAATGATGGGAGTTGTATGGCGATCACAACGAGAAGCGGTAAAATATTATCGGAATCACATCCGGTAAGTCAGACTCAGAAAGGTAATGTTGCTGAGGAAGATGAGTTAGTAGATGCTGAAAATATGGTCGATTAGGGTGTGAGGGTATCTGTTGAAAAACCCATTGTGGTAGAGGATGCTACTCAAGTGCTCACGGATAAAAGCAAGGAAGTTGAAAAACTTTCAACTATGATGCCTCGGCCACCGCCTCCTTTCCCACAATGGTTGAAGAAGAAAGTGGAAGATAGCAAGTTCCTCAAGTTCATGACCATGCTCAAGCAGATATCAGCGAACATCCCACTGGTGGACGCTCTTGAACAAATGCCCGAATATGCCAAGTTCATGAAGGACTTGATTACAAAGAAGAGGTTAGTGAGCTTTGAACCAGAAGATAACCTCCACCACTGCAGTGCTATTTCTTCAAGATCGTTAGTGGAAAATAAGAAAGTTCCAGGTGCTTTTATTGTTCCCTGTACAATTGGGAAATTCAACTTTGAAAAAGCCTTATGTGATCTTGGTGCTAGCATCAACTTGATGCCGCTAGAAGTCTATAAACAGTTGGGTTTGGGATCTCCCAAACCAACTACCATGAGGGTGTTAATGGCTGACCGTTCAGTAAAGCGATCGGTGGGAATATTGTATGATGTGCTGGTAAAGATTGGTAAGTTTATATTCCCAACTGACTTTGTAATCTTAGATTGCGAAGTGGATTTTAAAGTACCCATAATCTTATGACGACCATTGTTAGCCACTGCAAGAGTGTTGGTCGACATGGAAAGAAATGAACTAACATTCAGATTGAATAATGAATTGGTCAAGTTTGATGTGTGTAAATTGATGAAGCCACCAAGAGACATGAGGGTGGTCTCGGTTATCAATGTTATTGATGAAGCCCCTACGGATGTGCATATTTAGAAGAAGGGTTTTGTTGAGACCCTAGCTGTTATGAGAATGATGTTGGGATCGCAAGAAGAGAAACCTATAGAGAGGAAGGCGGTGAGAACAAATCAAGGAAAAGAAAACACCGCAAGAGAACCAGCAAATAAAAAGAGTTAGAAAGAGTAAAGAAGTTGTCTCGACTATCTGAGGAGCCAATAAAAGAGGAAGTTAGAGCTCAACAAGATGATGTCGCTTGCACCTATTCCAGAGATTGCTCCTGCTTTGGAGACCCCGGCGGTCTCCAACATCATGCCAGACTCTAAGTCCTATGGGATTCACATGTATTCCTTTATCTCGCAGTTTAGTTGCCATATGTGTACATTGGGGACAATGCATGAAGTTAAGTTGAGGGTGTTGGGATACCTGTGAGTCTGTCACCACCAAGGGTTTTTGTTGCCGTGTTTCTTTTCCCTCAGTGCGCTATCTAGTAGAACCAGCATGTTTAGGTTATCATTTAAAAAAAAATTGTGTTGTGTTGTGGTGTCTATAGCAAGCATGGATTTTTGAAAGTTGAACTAAAAGGAGCCCCTTCTAAAAAAGTTGATTTTGTACTTATGTTTAAAATGATTGACTGTTCTGGATCCTTGAATGTCATTGTGTGGTTGTGATTGTAATAATTATGCTTAAGACGAGCTGTTGTTTTGATAGTTAGTAGTGGTATGGGTTCTTGGTGCCAAGTGCGTGTTAGCTTATTGTTATAAACTCTTACTCTGTGCATGCATCTAGAACTTGCCCGGTCTATTTTGTTGAGCTTGAAGTTTGTTGCTTAGGAAAGGATCACAGGACCTTTTTATGTGCAGTCCACTTAGCCTAAAATACTATCCAAGTGTAAATAACTCCTTTGATCCCTATTTGAGCCAAAGTTGACTTTATTCTTTCGATAACCTTTTACCTTCCCCTTTTAACTCTGAATCTCTATTTTGGCCCTGGTCCCTCCTTGGACATCGTGCACCTCAACTCAGGCAATCAGCCTAAGTTGAGGGTGGCTACTATAGAGCTACATGATAAGAAAAATGGGGTTAAGTTGACTTTGTTCTTCCGATAACCTCTTATCTTTCCCTTTTTAACTTTGAGTCTCTAATTTGGCCCTGGTCCCTCCTTGGACATCTTGCACCTTAACTCAGGCAATTAGCCTAAGTTGAGGGTGGCTACTGTAGAGGTACATGATAAGAAAGATGGGGTTGTGCTTAATTGGTTGTTGTTGGGGATAAAAAGTGTAGGTGTGTGCCAACTAAAAAGAAGTGAAAAAGAAAGAAAAAGAGTTATCATGTTAAAAAGGCCACACCTGTAGCAAGAAATAAAGAAATCAAAGGTGATTACGACTGGATGGAAATTGAATGGAAATTATAGGTCGTTTATTACAAGGAGGGTTTAGCCACTATTCCCTAAATGTATCCTACCTGCACCCAAAGCCTCATTACAAGGCAAAACAAGTCCTGTAGTGATCCTGAGCGACTTTCTGAAAAACTAAAATAGAATAGCAAGGGCAAGCTTATGCCATTGCATGTACATTGTTTGAAATCGTTTGTGAGTGTAAGGGCCTTACCTATTCCCAAATCTTGTGTGTGGGACTTCTTTGTGGTGAGGGAACTGAGATTTTTATATTATCTATTGATTGTTGGGATAGCTGTTGTGTGTGTATGTAGAATATTCTATCATATCGGAATGACATGTATTGATCCTTGCAAGTTAACGTTTCATACATTTAAGTGCTACCGTGGGGCTTGATTTAAATTTAATAAACTGTTGAATGGCCATGATTTGCTAGAGATATGTGTTTGTATTCTTAGTTGAGTCGTCATTTTGTCTTTGTTGTTATGTTGCTTGAGGACAAGACAATGTTTTAAGTTGCAGGTGTTGATGTGCCGGGATTGTACGGCACATTTGACGCCTTTAACTAAGAATACTCGCGAGTTTTCAAGCAACCCTTATGATTTTTGATGTTTTATGTTATATTTGCAGGAAATGGAGACAAAGATAGAAAAGGAAGGAAATATGATCAAAGAGCTCCACTGCATAGAAGTGGTGGCTAGCATGACTGGCCACCATACACTTGGTGGGCCGTCAGCCAAGCCACCAAGTCTGGCAGCAATACTGGATAAGAGTGGTGGCTGGCATGACTGGTCACCACCCACTTGGTGGGCCTTCACCCAAGCTACCAAGTCTGCCAGCAGCAATCGATAAGAGTGGTGGCTAGCATGACTGGCCACCACACACTTGGTGGGCCGTCAACCAAGCCACCAAGTCTGGCAGCAACACTGGATAAGAGTGGTGGCTAGCATGACTGGACACCACACACTTGGTGGGCCGTCATCCAAGCCACCAAGTCTGGCAGCAACACTGGATAAGAGTGGTAGCTGGCATGACTGGCCACCACACACTTGGTGGGCCGTCAGCCAAGCCACTAAGTCTGGCAGCAACACTGGATAGGAGTGGTGGCTGGCATGACTGGCCACCACACACTTGGCGGGCCGTCACCCAGGCCACCAAGATGAAGCAAAGGTAGCATACCCACTGGATAGTGGCGACGGCCACCCTGACGTCCAGTCACTCATGTGATGGTCCGTTAAGTGGGCCACCAAATACAAAGCGAGATTCCGAAAATTCTATTTTTGGACTTTATTTCCTGGACTACTATAAATACCCTGTGTTAGGGTTATTTTATTATTCATTACCCGATACTTTTTCTCACATTTTGGACGAGTTTGGGAGGATAAAATACGACACAAACACATTTTCTTCTTCTTCTTCGATTGTTCTTGGGATTTTGGCTTATTGTTCTTGGAAAGCTTGAAGCTTGTGTTCATCTATTTTGTAAGAACCTTTTCTTATTATTATGAATACTATTACTTCATTCTTTTGTTTTGCAAGCATGAGTGGCTAAAACTCCCACAACTAGGGTTGTGGGAGCCAAGGCAAAAGTCGTAATCTATGGTTCAGGTGATATTGGGTTCGGTTTGTATGCATATCACATTGTTAATCTTACGTTTTTACCGTCTTCTAGTGGTTACAAACATTAGAACATGCCTAGGTTTGATTTGCTTGAACAAAGGAATTAAAACCCATAAAATTAGATTAACAACAAGGATTCGGGACTACTAACTCCCGTCTAATGGTTGACACTCTAGCGAGGTTAACCTACTTGGGGTGTAAATTGAGTTTTGTATTGTATCTTTTCAAGTTCGAGAGAATTGAAAAGAAAAGCGTCTATTTGGTTGAGAAATGTTTAGACGTAGGAATGAATTCAATTACTTCGTGTTATGCATATGAAAAGAACCCGATTGAACTCTAGCCCGAGGTTGTTGATTGAGCCATGGTGAACACTTCCCTAGTTCACCCCTTCTACTGAATTTTACTCATTAAACTTGCATTTTGTTATTTGAAACAATTAAAGTTCGATCATACAAACCCCCCATTTACCGGAAATTATTGATTATTAGTCATCTAAATTGCTAACAACTTAACTTGCACCTTATTCCCTGTGGGATCGACCCCAACCTTTGTTGGGTTCTATATTTGACACTGATCGCTTATGCTTCTTAATTGAGGTGTAATTTAGGCGTTATCAACATGCTCAGAATCGAATTCCCACAGTTCTGTTAGCTTTGGCGCGTGGACTTTTGTCTAGTAGGACCTTTGGTCGGGATCTGGGAGCTTTTTTAGCTTGGAATTCTCTCTTATTCTGTGTTTTTGGGCCAATTGAGCTTGCTTGGTTGACTTTGGTCAATATTTTGAGAAGATGGCCTCGGATGAAAATTTTGTCATCGCTGTTAGCTCCAGAATGCCGAGTTTTTGTTAGGTAGTTGGTTGGTTCGGGTCCTGAGTTAGTCGGGCCCATTTTGGATATTTGGTTGGCGTTAGCTAATGTTGACTTGGGTCAACATTCCTCTGAGATGACCGCGTATGGAATTTTTATCGATTCCATTGAGTCCAAAATGTCGTTAAAACTCTAATCGCGCCATATGTTTTTGAGTATCGCATTCCGATTGTGCCCGGAATGCCCCGTAAAAGTTTTTGGTTGTTGCTGGTTTTTCTGCTTCTGGTCGCTTTCAGTGCGATTGCACTCCTGTAGTGTGATAGCATTGGTCTGTGATTTTCCCCTTCAGCGCAATCACACTCCTGTAGCGTGATAGCGCTGGTCTGGGATCCTTCCTTCAGCGCGATCGCGCTACTTTAGCGTGATAGCACTGACCAGCGACCAACAACGATATAATTCTTTGGCCATCGTTTTTCCAACTTGTTTTCATACTTTTCCCAACTCTAAACTCCAAGTTCACCCATGAAATTTCTCCCATCAGTCCTAAAGCTTGGAGAATCCATCAAAGTTTTGGGAAATTTTGTTTCCTCATGGTTGGGTAAGTTCTTCTTCCCCAAAATTTATTTCTTCTCCATTGTTGCTATCACCATTTTTGTTGATTCTTAAAGCTTGGAATTACTTGTAGTAACTTCCCTCTTAAGCTTTGCATGATCATGGATTCGGTGTTTTTCACCTCCTTATCTTGTCTTCTCGTTGTGGTAAGTATCTCTTGATTAATTTCCGAATTAATTCCTTGAAACTCCATCTTTAATTCTTGACTTGAGAAGGCTGTTTTGAGCCCCAATTGTTGTCCGTTTCCGCTCAAATTTTGAGCATGTGCTTCTGAGATGGTAAGGAACACATGTGTGTTTTTTATTTCTGATTTTAGGTTGCCGGGCCTACGAGCCCATTTGTGGCCTGGATTTCAACCTAGTTATTTCTATAGAATTATGGGTATCGTTAGACTTGTTTTAATGTGTAGATTATTGTATTGATAGTGGTTTTCCGATTTGGAGCTTCCCGGAGCAGTTAGAGCCTGGATGACACCATCCCCGTAGTTATTCACCGAACGACAGGTAGGTTATGGCTTTTCCTACCTAGATTCTGCGTATATAGGCTATAACTACATTAATTAGCATCCGTGGGTAGGTTGTATTAGGTTGGTACCCCAAACCTTACCCGTCTTTTCTGTCCATTTCTTTCATACATTGATTGTAGTATTCGTGTAGTATTGTATATTACCCTTGTAGTCTTGTGTGGCCTTGTATTAACTCTGGAACATAGATGGTGGGTTATTTTGGAATGTCTATGAGTCCCAGACATAGAGATATCCTTTTAGGCTGGTTATGTCTATTGTAGAGCTGTTGAGCCTGTGCAGGGCCAGTAGGAATGTTTGTGAGCCATTGGGCTAATTTCTCTCTGTGTGTGAGCATATCACCCATGAAAAGGTTTTCCCTGCATGTTTTATCACTGTTTAGGCTCCTGGCCGACTATAGATGGTTTTCTAAGTGTTGCATAGCCCCGGGGGGCATTTTTTATATAAATGAGGATAAAATGAGTTTTGGATGATTTCATACTGATTTTTCTACTGATACTAGGCTCGGTAGGGCAGAGCACTAGACTTGATCTTATCACTGATTTAGACATGAGTATACTTCGGGCACCCTTTGAGAGGCTCTTTTGAGATTACTACTACTATTTTAGACCCAGTTTGATTCCAGGCATGTACTACGAGGTTTTGAGTATTTAGCTACTATATGAGATTACGTGGTTTTGTATGTGGTCTACGAGTACACCTCCATGGACCCTGTCGATATAGAACCTAGGGCTTTAGGCTGTGTCTGCTAGATGATGGGTGTACGGCATAGAAGAGGTATACGGGTAGAGTCCTTTCATGGGTCCTGCCTCTATATGGGCCCTTGAGGTACCTGAGGGGGAACATACCGGTTACTTTCACATCATATCATTATCATACATTTGGCACTTCAATTCTACCCTTGTTTGTTGTGTGTTCAGTGTACGCTCTGGTTTTATGGGCGTCCGGAGGGTTTGTTTTCACTTGATTGTGTTCCTTGGTTGTATGAGTGGCCGTTAGGACTGTAGGTAGATTATATTACTTCTGTCATCTTATAGAGCAAGCTTGGACTTTGGTATCAATTGGATGAGTGGTTTAGCCTGCGGAGGCACCATCCTTTGGACTGAGGTTATTGAGGGGCTAGTGGGTCCCATATTACTGAGATTCTGATTGTGTAGCTTTCTGAACGATTGTGGAGTTTGATTCCTATTTTATCCTGGTCTTGTTTAGCGTATTTGGATACTTGTGGGTTAGTTATTCCATCTTAGGCTTGACTTATTAGTGGATTACATTTATCTTTATCTTGGTATTTGATGTCTTAGGCATGTTTCTATTAGTATGTGATTTCTAGTTCAATTGTTGCCTTGATTTTCTTCCTTCTCGTTATTTTGAGGTTACCAGTATACCACCCATCTCTTTGAATTTTCTTTATATATACTGTTGTTGCAAGGATCCCAGGTGTGTCCTTTTTCCTTCTTTCACATGTGTTTCTGTGTATGTATATCTTTTGTGCTAGCATGATGTACTTGTAACTCTTGGTTTATTATTCCTTGTGCTAGTTTCCTTGTACTTCCTCCTTGTTTTCTGTGACTATCTTCTGGTATTCTGCTTTTTATGTCTTTTATATTTTATATGCGCTCAGTCGGCCGATGATGCCTACTGGGTACCCGTTGTTTAAAAATTGGTGCTCATACTACACTTCTGCATCTTTCTAGTGCAGATATTAGTTGAGCTTTTGCCGCTGATTGCGTTGGAGACTCATGCAGCTTTTGGATATTCGAGACTAGTGTGAGCGCCTAACGGTCGGGGCTTGACCACATCTCATCTTTTGTATTGTTACTCTTTGTATATTCAGAGACAGTTGTACTTATCATTTTGTTACTTTTAGAACTTGTATCCTATTAGAAGCTTCAGTACTATCGATACCAAGTCTTGGGGTTGGTGTAGTTTTCTTATATATATATTCGGGTTTTGCTTCCACTTGTCTTTATCTTTTCAGCTTTCGCTTATTTCAGCTTATCTTGCATATTAGTTTGGTGTTAGACCATTACTAACCATTTTGGGCTATGGGAATTGGTTTTTCCTACTGGGAGTTGTAGGTGCCATCATGACCTGAGAAATCAGGTCGTGACAGCTTGGTATCAGAGCTCTAGGTTCACCGGTGTTGTGGTACAGAAGCAAGTGCCTAAAGAGTCTCGTAGATTGGTATGCTGATGTCCATATCCTATCTGTGGGAGGTTATAGGGCATTGTTAGGAAAAGTTTCATCTGCTTGGCTCCTTATCATGCGTTCCTGGCCCTATTGACTAACCTTGGTTGTTCCATTCCTTCTCAAGATGCCTAAGACGAGTTCGACAGCCGGTGATGTTGAGGCTTCTGTGCCTGTTGCTTTAGTGATTCCGTCAGTGCCAATACTTCATAGTGAGAGTTTACTACCTTAGATAGGGGGTGTGGGACCAACACAGCCTATGATTGGATTCATAGCTACCCCAGTTCTTTAGGACACCGTGGCTAAGACTCTGAGTCCTCCGGTGGGTATTTCCGTACTTGGTTCTTCGAGTGGTGCTTCAGCTAGGGTTGAGCTACCAGTTCTTCAGCAGGGTTATCTCTCAGTATTGGAATATGAGGCAAGATTTTATGAGATTGTTAGACATACTACCAGGACTGTGCCTTCAGAGTTTGATAGGGTTCAGATCTTTGTTGGAGTTTGTTTTCACTGCTCCATTTGGCGACCAAGCAGTTGGTTACTGCCAGGATGACCTTCCTTCATGTAGTGGATCATGTTTGGTCTATCGAGGGTTTATGTCATAAGGCTTATAAAGGTAGTGCTGAGAAACGTCATCGTCAGGATAGTTCCTGAGGTTCCTAGACTCGAGGTAGGGGATTTTCCACCAGAGATAGGTTTCATTGCTTCTTATCTACCCGGAAAGGTTTAGTTACTCCATGGGTTTTAGAGGGTAGTGGTACAGGGCTTGTTGGGATTAGTGGACATGGTACGGGTTAGATTCTTTAAGGTTTGCATTCCGAGTGTATAAGCCATGGTGGCTGGTCAGGTTCAGCGAGATCTTACCATCCGGCTTCATTTAATGGGGTTTTCTTTCAGTGTTGTGAGCGTGGGTACTTTTCTATGGATTTCCCCATGTTTGAGTATCCCAGTCAGCTGGGGTGTTATTATTGTAGAGTGGTTTGTCACCTATATAGAGCTTGTCCCCGGCATGGGATGGTTGAGTCTTCAGCTTCGACTACTCAGTCCAGAGTTGGATCCCGTCAGTTTGATGCCCCTTCTGGTAGGCCAGAGGTAGAGGTTCCTTATATCGTTGCTCCAGGTAAGGCTCCTATTACCTTTGTCTTATGATAGTATTATTTGCACTGCGATTCCTTCCCTTCTATCATTTATTTGCTTATATGCCTACATGTTATTTGTCTAGTTGTTTGACTACCTGAGTTTAGTGTTTATGCATTGTTTTCTTGGTAGTTTATTCCTTAGTAATGGATGGGGTGAGTTATCCTTATTAGGTGTTTTACACTGAGTTGTAGCTCGTGGGTAGTTCTTGTTAGTCTGTATCTGGTTGGGTTATTTCCTGTTTTGCTGTGGCTCTAGACATGTGTTGAGTCTTTCCTTATGAGAGGTCCTAGATGGTTGATGCCTAGGCTATTTTCTAGCATTTCTAGAAGTCCTTGTGTTGGTTTGGTGTTACCCGTAGTTGTGCTGGAGTTTGAGCTTTGTCTTAAGTTGAGAGGTGTGGGTTATGCTAGCGTGCATAGATTGGTTTTGTTTTTTGGGTGATTAGAATCAACCTTCTTTATTTGGTCGGCTTAGGAGGTTGGCAGGTATATGGGTTGTTCCCATAGTCTCCTTCAGTTTCTTATCCAGTTGGGTTGTCTTATCATTTCCTCGGTTCCAGTTGGAATGAATTTCAATCATAGCCCTTTGGTTGAGCTTTTATCAGTATTGTGATTGAGTTTGGCTTTAGCATTTTTGACTAAGTGTTGATCGTAGCCTCGTAGTTGAGTGTATTCATAGCATATTGGGTGAGTCAGGTTTTCAGCCTATTTTCTCCTGCCTTGTTGAGTTTTGACAATGTAAGTGTGAGAGCTAAGAAAATGGCTCCAGATTTGATTTGAGAAGGAGTTTGTAGGGTTCAGTATATGCTAAGGAAGGGTTCATTTAGTTCGAAAAGGAAGGAGATGACTCATTATTCATGCTTATGTGTTTTAGTAGTTGACTGAGGTAACGACGGAGGTTTGCCTTAGGTTTTGTGTTGGTGATTTGATTCGGCCATTTACAGATTGCAGTGGCTTTTCCTTCAAGCAGTTTGGGGTTTAGTAGCATCTACAGATTGGTCGACTTATTATTCAAAGCTAGTTGGCTTCGGTTCCTAAGGGTTCATTAGCAGCAAATGGGTTTGACAAAGGCTTTGGTTGGAAATTTTAATGTTGGGTTTCAGAATCATGGGCTAGCAAACTACTCTAGATAGTTCGTGGTTGGTTCTTTTGGTTGCAGCTTCTTGGGTTAGAAGGCATTGAGTTCGGACGACTTAGTTTCCCCATTTCTGTTGTGGAGTGACAGTTGGCCTTGGACACCTAGTCCTTGGCTAACCTTTGAGTTAGGCTGGACATCCCAGATTTCAGTGGTGTTCGTGATAGCTCGAGGTTCCTTCTACCTTGGTTGGATAGACTCAGTGGTATAAGATTGAGAATTAGCAGTAGTGTATTATGTGTGATCAGATAGTGTGGGTTAAGACTAGTGAGGCTATTGTGGGTTCTAATGATACTTTGAGGTTGGTGGTCGTGCTTGTATTCCAAGGGTTTGAAAGCTTGCTTAGTTGATTCTTCAAGGGTTATCTTGTATGTGAGGTTCCAGCATTGGTTAGACTCAGCCAGTATGGGCTAGGAGTTCGGTATATTGTATACTTGGGAGTTAATGGTTTGTGTGCTGATGCAGTAGAGCATTTGATTCAAGCCAAAGGAGTGAGCTAATGGGTTATGCAACATTTCTATAGCTAAATGGCGACCTTGGAGTTCAAACACCCTTTATTTGTCTTCATGGTGTTTTGATTTGATATTTGTGGAATCGTGGACTTCTTCTTGAGGTGAGGGTTGTAAGGCAATTTCAAACTCAAATGGTGTTTGAGTATTCGGAGTAGGAGTAGTACTTCTTAGAGTTTGGAGCTTAGTTGATGATTACGGACTTCGTGGTAGGCTTACCACACTCCTTGCAAGATCTTGGTTCTGGTTTGGGTCTATTGGGAAGATTTGCTCGGTGCCTTTGTATTCAGTTGAATTAGATTTTGTTCAGTTTAGCAAGGTTGGTTTTGTTCTATAGTTTGGAAGTTTCTCCGTCAACACAGGGTATTCATACATGCCTTTCCTAGCCCTGAAGTGCAAACTTCAGTCGGGTTAAGATGGTTGGTTCAGTTGGGTTCAGTTATCGAGTTTGATGTTAGCAAAAGTGTTCCCCTGTTGGTTGATGGTCAGTTGGGACAGGTAACTCTAGTTTTCGATGATATGCTTTGGATTATCATCTTGGATGGAAAGGCTAGTAAGTTATAGCTTAGCTTGAGTTGAATTTGAGTATAAAGTGTGACTTCGTTCGTGGTGAAGTATAAGTAGGAACCATGGATCTCCGGTTGTCCAGCTGATATGTCAAGAGTGGTTTGAGTTTTCGACTTATATGAAGCTTTCTATTGGTGATATAAAAGGAGTCAGCTCAGAATAAAGAGTTTTCGCGGATGAGCGGGTCATGAGTTAGAGTTTTGGATTGATGTCTTTTCTAGTAAACTTGGTTGTGGTTTCGAAGATTTGAGTTTTATGTATTTGTCGCCTTACTTCTCTGGTTTTGGTGTTGTGTCGATGCTTGCCAGTTGAGATTCTCGGGGTTCAATTTGGGTTGGCAGATCTTTGGAGTTTTGGTGTTTGAGTTTGGGTTCCAGCTTGGCTAGTAAGGAGTTTTAGGCTTGGTTGCCTACTTTGGTTCCATTCTATTGGATACTATCCAGTCGAGGAGGCTTCCTGGGTTATCCGAGAGAGTAGTGCGGGCTTCGTATCTTCTAATCTTAAATCTCTAGTCTTTCCTTCTTTCCTGACTTTCGAGGCTGAAAGTATTTTTAGTAGTGGATGATGTAATGACCCTTCTGGTCATTTACGTATTTTTGCCTTTCTTGTATTGTTAGAGCTTGCTTGTAGCGGCCCTAAGTCATTTATGACTTGCTAGGACCGGTAGTTTGGTACCCGGGCTATTTGCTTGGTCTTTTTGGTCGTTCCTTGTTTTAGAGCTTTAGGCTTTTGAAATTGTTGACTTCAGTTAACATTCTTGGTTAACGTGCTCAGAATTGAATTTTGATAGTTCAGTTAGCACCGGAGCATGGACTTTGGTCTAGTGGGACCTTTGATCAGGATCTGGGAGCTTTTCAACTTGGAATTTTCTCTCATTCTATGTTTTCAGGCGAGTTGAGCTTGCTTGGTTGACTTTGGTAAATATTTGGAGAAGACGGCCTCAGATGAAAATTCTGTCAGCATTGTTAGCTCCGGAATATCGAGTTTGTGTTAGGTAGTTGGTTGGTTCGGGTCCCAAATGAGCCGGGCTCATTTCGGATGTTTGGTTGGCGTTAGCTAGTGTTGACTTGGGTCAACATTCCTCTAAGACGACCTCGTATGGAAGTTTCATCAATTCCATTGAGTTCAAAAATATCATTTCCACTCTAATAACACCATTAGTTTTTGAGTATCGGGTTTTGATTGTGCCCGAAATGCCCCATAGAAGTTTTTGGTTGTTGCTGGTTTTTCTGCTTCTGGTGACCTTCAGCGCGATCGTGATCCTGTTGCGCGATAGCGCTGGTCTTTGATTTTCCCTTCAGCGAGATCGGCTCCTATAGCACGATAGCACTGGTCTGGGATCCTTCCTTTAGCGCGATAGCGCGGACCAGCGACCAACAGCTATATAGTTCTTTGGCCTTCGTTTTTCTAGCTTGTTTCTCATACTTTTCCCAACTCTAAACTCTAAGTTCTCCCACCAAATTGCTCCCAGCAATCTTAAAGCTTGGAGAATCCATCAAATTGTTGGGAAATCTTGTTTCCTCATGGTTGGGAAAGTTCTTCTTCCCCAAAATTTATTTCTTCTCCATTTTTGCTACCACCATTTTTGTTGATTATTAAAGCTTGGAATTACTTGTAGTAACTTCCCTCTTGAGCTTTGCATGATCGTGGATTCGGAGTTTTTCACCTCCTTATCTTGTCTTCTCGTTGTGGTAAGTATCTTTTGATTAATTTCCGAATTAATTCCTTGAAACTCCATATTTAATTCTTGACTTGAGCGGGCTGTTTTGAGCCCTAATTGTTGTATGTTTCCACTCAAATTTTGAGCATGTTCTCCCGAGATGGTAAGGAACACATGTATATTTTTCATTTTTGATTTTGGGTTATGAGGCCCATGGGCCCGTTTGTGGCCTGGATTTCAACCCAGCTATTTCGATAGCATTATGGCTATCGTTAGACTTGTTTTAATGTGTAGATTTTTGTATTGATAGTTGTTTCATGATTTGGAGTTTCTCGGAGTAGTTCAAGATTGGACGACATCATCCCTACAGCTATTCGCCAGACGACAAGTAGGTTATGGCTTTCCCTACCTAGACTTTGTGTATATAGGCTATAACTGCATTAATTAGCATCCTTAGGTGGGTTGTATTAGATTGGTACCCCAGACCTTGCCCATTCTTTCTATCTGTTTATTTCATACATCGATTGTAGTATTCGTGTAGTATTGTATATTACCCTTGTGGTCCTGTGTGGTCTTGTATTGACTCTAGAACATAGATAGTGCGTTATTTGGGAATGTCCGCGAGTCCCGGACATAGAGATATCCTTTTAGGCTGGTTATGTCTGTTGTAGAGCTGTTGGGCCTGTGCAGGGCTGGTAGGAATATTTGTGAGTTGTTGGGCTAATTTCTCTCTATGTGCGAGCATATCACCCATAAAAAAGGTTTTCCCTGCATGTGTTATCACTGTTTAGGCTACGAGCTTACTATAGATGGTTTTCTAAGCCTTGCATGGCCCCGAAGGCCCATTTTTGATATAAATGAGGATAAAATGAATTTGGGATGATTTCACACTGATTTTCCTACAGATACTAGGCTCGGCAGGGCAGAGCACTAGACTTGATTTTATAATTGATTTAGACCCGAGAATACTTCGGGCACTCTTTGAGAGGGTCTTATGAGATTACTACTACTGTTTTAGACCCTGTTTGATTTCAAGCATGTACTACGAGGTTTCGAGTATTGAGCTACTATATGAGATTATGCGATTTTATATGTGGTCTACTAGTAGACCTCCATGGACCCTGTCGATCCAGGACCTGTGGCTTTTGGTTGCGTGTGCCGGATGAGGGGTGTACGGCGTAGGAGAGGTACACTGGTAGAGTCCTTCCATGGGTCCTATCTCTATATAGGCCCTTGAGGTACCTGAGGAGGAACATACTGGTTACTTTCACATCATATCATTATCATGCATTTGGCACTCCGATTCCACCCTTATGTGCTTCGTGTTCAGTGTACACTCCGATTGTGTGGGCGAATGGAGGGTTTGTTTTCACTTGATTGTGTTCCTCGGTAGTATGGGCGGCCGTTGGGACTGTAGATATATTATATTACTTCTGTCGTCTTGTATAGCAAGCTTGGACTTTAGTATCGATTGGATGAGTAGTTTAGCCTGTGGAAGTACCGTCCTTGCGACTGAGGTTATTGAAGGGCTAGTGGGTCCCATATTACTGAGATTCTGATTGTGTAGCATTCTGAACGATTGTGGAGTTTGATTCCTATTTTATCCTGGTCTTGTTTAGCGTATCTTGATAATTTTGGGTTAGTTATTCCATCTTAGGCTTGACTTATAAGTGGATTACGTTTATCTTTATCTTTGTATTTGATTTCTTAGGCATGTTTATATTAGTATGTGATTTCTAGTTCAATTGTTGGCTTGCTTTCCTTCCTTCCCGTTATTTTGAGGTTACCGGTATACCGCCCATATCTTTGAATTTTCTTTATATATACTGTTGTTGCAAGGATCCCAGGTACGTCCTTTTTCCCTCTTTCACCTGTGTTTCTGTGTATGTTTATCTTTTGTGCTAACATGATGTACTTGTAACTCTTGGTTGATTATTCCTTGTGCTAGTTTCCTTATACTTCCTCCTTGTTTTTCTGTGACTATCTTCTTGTATTCTGCTTTTTATGGCTTTTATATTTTATATGCGCTCCAATTGGTGCTCATACTACACTTCTGCATCTTTCTGGTGCATATATTAGTTGAGCTTTCACCGCTGATCGCGTTGGAGACTCGTGCAGCTTTTGGATATTCGAGACTAGGGTGAGCGCCTGATGGTTGAGGCTTGACCACATCTCATCTTTTGTACTGTTACTCTTTGTATATTTGGAGACAGTTGTACTTATCATTTTTTTACTTTTAGCACTTGTATCCTATTAGAAGCTTATGTACTGTCGATACCAAGTCTAGGGGTTGGTGTAGTTTTCTTATATATATTTGAGTTTTGCTTCCGCTTGTCATTATCTTTTCCACTTCTATTTATTTTATCTTATCTTGCGTATTGGTTAGGTGGTAGCCCATTACTAACCGTTCTGGACTACGGGAATTGGTTCGCCTACTGGGGGGCTGTAGGTGCCATTATGACCTGAGAAATCGGGTCGTGACATAATATCTAGCGCATCATCCATATCGATGTCACTTATAGATTTCTCCAAAATTGTCAAGCTTTGGGTAATCTAGAACATCATCCAACTTCAGATAGAGGCGGCGTATAGATGTCCATTAAATTGTCAGCTTTCGAATAATCTATCACATCATCCAACTTTGGATAGAGGCATATTTTAGATATCTCTTGAATCGTCATCTTTTGGGTAGTCCTTCACCCTTATCCGATTTTGGATGTAACGCGGCTTATAGATTTCCCTTGAATTGCTAGCCCTTGGGTAGTCTTGCACAATATCAACTTAGATATGTCGCGGCTTATAGATAACCCTTGGATTGTCAATTTTTTGGTAATCTTGCACATTTATCCAATTTTGGATATCATTGTGACTTATGAATAACCCTTGAACCATCAACCTTTGGGTGATCTTGCAGACTATCTGGTTTCAGATATCACTGTGTCTTATAGATAACTCTCAGTTTGTCAAGTTTTGGGAAATCTTGTACACTATTCAATTTTAGATATTGCTGCAGCTTACAGACGACCTTTGGCCTATCAATTTTGAAGAAATCTAGTTCATCATCTGGTTTCGAATGATGACTTACAGACCTTCTTCAGACTATATGCTTTCCTTGTCCCGGATGGCAAGCGTCATTTGATCTTTGGGCTAGCAAAGGCCTTTGCCATATGATCAAATATAAATGCATCTTCTGGATGCATGAATATCCTTGACGTTAGACTCTGCCATCTCTACATGATAACGAATATAAATGCACGAAAATCCTTGACGTTAGACTTTGCCATCTCTATGCGATAATGGATATAAATGCGCTCAACGCCAGACTCCATCATCTTTGCATGATATGAATATTAATGCACAAATATCCTCAATGTCAGACTCCACCATCTCACGCGCTATTGGACATACTATACTCAATGCCAGATTCTGTCATTTCTGCGTGATATGAGTATGCATGCACAAATATCCTCAATGTCAAACTCCAGCGTCTCTATGCAATATTGGATATGAATTCTCTTGGGTCGGTCCTTCACATCAAATGCGACTTAGGGACGCCTCTAGATGTCATCCTCCTTAAAACCAAATGGTAGAGGGAAATAATCTTCGCAGTGAATGTGTATCTGCGGTATTTGATGATGAAGGCCCTTGTAGCATGAATTTTGTGGTATGGTCCTTATGACGTGGTCCTTGCAAAATGATCCTTGTGATATGATCCTCTCAACGTGGTCCTTTTGACATGTTCCTCTTGACACGGTCCTCTCGATGTGGTTCTCTCGACATGGTCCTCTTCATATGATCCTCTTAACGTGATCCTCTTGACATGCAAATATGATAATGATATGGATGATCGTGCAAAGGTATGCATAACAGTTGTAGAAAATATTACCTTTAGTTTTTATATCATCACGTTGACTCCTTTGTGTGTACCTATGCTCAAGGTAAATGATTAGTAGACACAGCGTCGCTTTTACTAGCGATCACAGTCAATTTCAACAAAACTTTAAAGAAAGCATACATGAAGCTAATCAAAATAATTTGCTTGCAAGCTTCATCCTCTTTTCGAGGTGGACGAACAAACAAGGAGTTATTTTGAATGTGAATGAAATGGCTGAAAACCTATGTTCCGGGATAGCTACAAATACCATTTTCAAATATCGTCTGTTCATTGTGATCCCTGATTTGCTGGGGATTTGAGAAGGAGGTCGTTGCTCTATCCTTATCGATTTGTCCCTGGAACCACCCAAGAAAAGTCGTTAGTTTTGGAAACTCGATCATTTTTTGGATTTTTTCCATTGTTTTGGCTCTTCCTTGTCAATTTTGAGAACTCAGTCTCATTGTATTGCTTCAAATACGTCAAACAATTATACTTTCACCAATTTCTGACCCTTCTTAGGATAACTTGCATCCACAGAAAAATCATTAGTTTTTGCGGAACCAATCAGTGTTGATCTCCTTTGATCTTTTGCTCCTTGCTTTGTCTTCTCCGGATGCTCTCCATCTTTGGACACCTGTCGTCCTCGACTCCCTGGGTCCCAGTAGATGCAAGACAAAATCAAATTTAAAAGGGAGCAAACTAATTTGTAAAGATTTTCAAAAAAATAGTTTTTCAAAAAATGATAATTTTAAAAGAATAATTTCAAAGAATCTCTGCCAATCTTGTCATGTAATACACTAGCTCAGTGAATGTCCTCTCGAGGTCTCGACATATCTGGCATATTGTTGGTAAGATTTGGAAATCCTTCATCATCCTAGCTGGGAAGTTTGAAAATGGTCTTTTGAGGAATCTGTCATAGCTGGGGATTTGTCCACCCTGGACTTTGTCACAGCTGGATATTTCTGAAGAAGACTTTGATCTCCTGGTACTGGGGAATTCTTTGGAGTTTATTCCGGACTCACAAATGAAGCTTGGTGGAAATTTTAAGGCCTTCCTCAAAAATTTTGCCAGTTAAAGATTTTATGATAAATCTCATCCCGTTGATAAGAGATTTGATACTCTATAGGGATTATGGGATTCTTTCTCGAGATTCGCTTCAGTGGTTTTTTGGCACAATCTGCATTGTGACTTGCTGGAAAATGATCTTCGCCTTCTGAATTTTTGAGATTCCTTTCTCAAAAGTTTTGGCCCAGTTTCCATTTCCTGGGCTGATATGACCGAGCCATTTTGACACATATGTATTCCGTTGAAGTAGAAATCAAGTCAAACGTAGTTCGTGGCTTACAGTGGGAGAATTTTGGAAATAAAGGGGTGACCGAAGTCGACAAAGACCGCCTATGTATCTCATTCTTGAGAATTCAGGTCATCACGTAGTTCAAACTATAAAAAGGGAAAAGATAAATTTTTCTAAGGAGCTGACCAAAGCCGAGACAGGCTGCCTACATATCTCATTCTTGAGAATCCAAGTCAAACGTTGTTCATACAAAGAGGATAAGGAATTTTAAGTTATTACAAGGCATTAAATGATTACAATCAGGAAATGTGATTACAGGGAATGAAATAAAGAAAAGACCCATCTTCAGGCATATTATCTCTTTATAGCATCAGAGTTGATCAGCTTGGGCCACACCTAGCCATCCATCTAGAACAAAATCAAGGCAACCATTGACTGGGCTACGAACTGGCTAATATAATTCAACCTTCCCAAGAAACTTATAACTTCTTTCTTGGTCTTTGGTGGAGGCAACTCTTAAATAGCCTTGATTTTTGAAGGGTTAAGCTCAATTCCCCTCCTACTGACTATGAAGTCTAACAGCTTGCCAGCTGGCACCCCAAAAGCACACTTGGTAGGGTTCAACTTTAGATTATACTTCCGTAGTCAGTCGAAGAATTTCCTTAAATGAGTCAAGTGGTCTAAACTCTCGCGGGACTTGATGATCACATCATCCACATATACCTTGATCTCTTTGTGAATTATGTCATGGAATATAATGATCATGGCCCACATGTACATGGCACCTTTATTCTTAAGAACAAACAACATCACTCAATAATGATAAATACCCCAAGGCATAATGAATGCCATTTTCTCTGCGTCTTCTTCATCCATTAAGATCTGGTGGTTTCCCGCAAAATAATCCATAAATGACTGCAGCTCATGCTTTGAACAGTTTTCAATAAAGATATGGATATTAGGCAATGGAAAGTTATCTTTTGGACTAGCCTTGTTCAGGTCTCAATAGTAAACACAGATCCTGATTTTTCCATCCTTTTTCGGCACCGGGACAATGTTGGCTAACCAAGTTGGATATTTTGTGACCTCTACCACTCCAGATTGGATCTGTTTAGTAACTTCCTCCTTGATTATCAGACTTAGGTATGGTTTGAACTTTCGAGTCTTTTGCTTAACCAGGTCAAACCCTGAATTGATAGGCAACTTGTGGAAGACTATGTATGTGCTTAGTCCGAGCATGATGTACTCTCGGAGCAATCTGATGAGTTCTCTCTTCTATGCTTCTATCAGGTGACTCCCCTCATAATGACCACCTCATGATCTTCCCAAACAAACTTCACCATTTGATGCAAGGTCGATGGAACAGCTCCAGCTTCGTGGATCCACGGTCTCCCTCATAGCAAATTATAACTAGTAGTAAATTCCATGACCTGAAATTCTATGAGGAACTCCGCAGGTCCCATCTGGATGTACAAACTGACCTCTCCAATCATGTCCCTTGGGACCCCATTGAAGTCTCTCACATTGATTCTGTTATGGAAAATCTTCCCCAAATCATAATCTAACTAGGTGAGTGTATAGTGGGCAAATATTCAGACCCGATCCATCATTAATCAACACTCTATTCATGTTATTTTCTTGACTCTTGATAGTAACATGTAAGGCCTTGTTGTGCATTACCCCTTCGAAAGGTAGCTCATCATCATTGAATAAAATACGGTGGCCTCCCATGACTCATCTCACCATGGTGGTTAATTTCTCCATACTTGTACCTATTGACACATAAGCTTCATTTAAGACACTGAGCAACAGCTGCCTATGATATTGGGAACTCATAAGTAATGCCCAAATAGATATTAGGGCGGGGGTCTTTTCCAAATGCTTTACAATTGAATATTCTTTTGGTTGCATCCTTCTCCAGAACTCTTCCGCTTCTCCTTCAATAATCGGCCTTTTTTGTTGATCCTTCTTATAAGTGTCATTAGCTAGATCATCAGGGATATATCATCGTCCTGACCTAGTCATGCCATGGGCTACAGCGGCCTCTACCATGAATTCCTTTTTTGTGGTTACTAGAGCAAAAGTTTGATGAGGCGATGTTAGCACAATGAACTGCAGCTTCTCTGCAATACTCAAGGCAGCCACAACTTTTTCCAAATCTTCTAACTTTTTGGGATTGGCTGGCACTATGAATTTGCTCACAACCCATTCTTCATCAACCTCTATCATGTTTATAGTGGCTCTCCTGTGATTTGGGAGTAGGTTATTATTAACATTTGGCGGTGCTATCTGTAGTGTGACCACTCTTTGATCAATTAAATCCTAAATTTTGTGCCTCAGGTTAATTAAATCTTCAGTATCATGTCCGTCTCCTCCGGAATGATAAGCACAATGTCGATCAACCCTGAAGAAATGAGAGTCAGTGTTTCCTGGTTTGGGTTGTATGGGCTAAATAAATCCAGCAGCCTTCAATCTCTCATATAGTTGGGTTCTGGTTTCAGCTAACTGGGTAAAAGTCTGAGGAACTTTCCTTTCTAAATTCAGATGAGGGAGATTAGCATTGGCGGGAGGGGGAACCTGGCGATTATTCTGGTTCTAAAGAGCCTTTTGATACACTTGGAAGTTTGGAGGAGGAGCATGGTAAGTGGGCTACACATTTGGTTGTGGAGTTTGGTAAATCAGATACATATTTGGTAGTGGAGCTTGGTAAGTAGGCTGAGTATAGAAAATATGTTGAGGGTTTTGTGGAGCTGGGGGAGGGGTCGATGGAACAAGTGATTTCTTATAATTGGCTCTGAAGGGACTTCTTGGTCTTGTGCTTGGACTAGAGGACACCGAAGGTTCATCCTCTTTCTTCTTTCTAGGTAATCCTGTTGATCCCGATGGTGCTGAGACTTTGGAAATCTTACACTCCAAAGGTCTTCCTCAACAATTTTGCCAATTTGAACTAAATTGGAAAACATGGCCTTGACCATTGATATCATCTTATCATAGAATTCAGACTCTTGGGAGCACATAAACACCGCGCTAATCTCTTCTTCAGTCATAGGAGGCCAGACCCTTGCTGCCTCTTTACTCCAACGATAAGCATAATCTCGTAAGTGTTCTTTGGGATTTTGTTTGATATGATTTAAAGAGTATCGGTCTAGAATGATCTTGAAATTGTAAGCAAATCTTTGAGCAAAGTCCCTAGCTAGATCACTCCATCAAGATCACTTTTTTAATTCCTGAGTGGTAAACCACTCCAAGTCTTCTCATCTTAGACTTTGGCTGAACAACCTCATCAACAAAGCCCCGTTCTTCCTTATGCACACCATTTGATCGCAATAACTTCTTAAGTGAGCATCAGGATTCCCAACACTATTGAAGGTCTCAAATTTAGGGATTTTGAATTCGTAAGGCAAATCCAACTCTGGTTGAATGCAAAGATCATCATAATCATATCCCTTTTCATTAGATGAACCTTGAGATTCCCTGATTCTAGATATTTTCTTTTTTATCAGTGCCATGTCATGATCACACTTCTTCTTTGTGGAATTTGACTCTCTCTTTTTCCTCATAGTGATCAAGATCGGGACTTTCTGAGAGAGCAGCATATGGTTCTACCATGGCATGGAAAATAGAAGGTTGCATATTTTGGATGAGGAGGGGCTAGACATATGCATTGGTATTTGGTTATATGAGGGTATATTTATGTGGGTTAGTGACATTGGGGTGGTTATTATGGGAGTTATAGGTGTTTGGAAGTGTGCCTTGATAATTTAGAGGAGGATTTTGCAGATTGTAGGCATTGGGGTTGTTGTTTTGGTTAGTATGTTGGATGGGAGGGGTATGAGTTTGGTATGAGTATCCGATATGGGGAGGTTTGTTGGAGATAGGTTCGTTGGAAGGTCTAGGGATAGAGGCAGAAGGGGAATCTCTTAGATGATTTTTGATTAATGGTGAATTGAGCGGAGGGATTTGGAGAGGGGGTTTGGAGTTGCCTAGAGTTGGGATATTAGCCGAGATGGGCAAACTTGCCATTTCCTTGGCCTTTTGTACCTCCTCTTCCATATTTTCCAACTTCCTTGCAAGCTCAACAATCATTTCCCTTTTTTCAGCAATAACATTATCTCTTATGGCCAAGGCATTTTCTTCCTCACTATTATTCATTTTGCCCTTAGAGAAATGACGGTTAGAAAAGGAATCTATGTGCGCCTTTGAATGGGTGAAGTAAGGGTGTTCAGTCATCTTTGTCAACACAAATCAGTTTCTATTACCTGATAAAGGAAAAATAACTCAAAGGCAAATATGTTAGATTTCAGTAGTGGTAAACAATACAAGATATCTAATTAGAAATAAACACATAAGAATTATTTTAAACACATAAAAATTACTTTTCATCAAGGTAAATTGATCCACGGGTATTTGTGACTCAAAAATTTCAATGGATAGGATTTTGCCCATCGATTTTGGACAAGTAGATTTTATCAAAAAAGTTGACTTGCTGAGTCTTTGTCTTCTGATAATTTTGTCTGGTAGTATATTTTCTTGTTGTACCTTCCGAACCCTTTGGCATCCTAGTTAATGTGGGGAAACAAAAATTTCTTAAAGATAGGGGTCGGGCCTTGAAGGCTGCCTACGTATCTCATGAAGGTGAAGTCATGCCCTACATAGTTCGAATAGGTAAATAGACAAGTTTCATTTTCATTTCATTTCATTCATCCACTATCTTTGATTACAAGAGGAAAGTAAAAACGACATAAAGGTAACAAGAAAGAAAAACTCTGCTACTTTTAAAGCTTCATTAGGATAGTGGCGGGTCTTCTAGATTCTTTTTTGGCCTTCTTATTCAAGGATAATAAGGTGGGAACTCCAACTCAATTTTTCCCATCCCAATGAGATATTTCAAGTCGAATCAAAAGTGGTGGCAAGTCTCGATGTCGTGGCCTCCTATCCCTGTGTGATAGAGGCATTTCCTTTCCTTGGTGCCAAGCCCTAGACATCTTTCCTGGTTTTCTTTCCACTGGCTCAAAAATCTTAGCATGAACCAACTTAGCATAGATCTCATAGTAAGTATCCTGAAAGACTGTAAAATTGTAAGGGTGAATTAGCATATCTTTGGTGATTGGCATGCCAGGACCGACTTGGTCGCATGCAAGGATAGTTCTGGGACCCCATAGATGACTTATCTGACCACTGTTAACCCTGTGATGGATTATATCCCTTAAAGCATTGCATTTGTCGGTCGTATGACCCTTTTGACATGGATGATAATCACATCTTTTGTGATCATCCCAAGGGTAGCACCCTAATCCTTCAGATTGTTTGGGATGAAGAACTCCCATAGCCTTTAGAGTTTGATAAATTTCTGAACACAGAATCACTTTTGGATTTTTGACATACTCTCGGGAGTGAACTTTGAGAGTGATTCGCTTTCCTCACAGACTGAATCTGGTAGGCTACATAGCATCCGTCTTAACTTTCATCCCATGGTTGATTCCTGTGTCAGGGAGTTGGACCTTTTCAGTATTCTTTCAAGAATTTTCATAAATGTCCTTTTCCAAAGCGGACCCCATGAGCACTTGCCCATCTTCCTCAGATTCTTCAATTACCTTTTATTTTCCTTTGTTTATTTGTACCAACCCTCCTGTTATGTCCCTAATCTCCAAGAGAAGTTCTTCGAGTTCCATATCAAAGTATCTCTTTGGTTTCGCCTCTGATTTGCCCAGTATTTGGTCAATTATGGCAATACTTTCTTTAGCTTAGGCGGTCTGATCCTCCACCTCTTTGGATCTAGCTATGGCAATTTTCATTAGTCGATCGACTACCTCATGCTTTCTTTGAACTTCCTCGATTTTCTCTCGAACCCTTAGCATTCTTCTGTGCATGATTGCAGCTTTCATTTCAACCTTTCCTGAAAGAATGGAGATTTTTAGAAGGCTTTAGGGCTTTCGGGGAAACTTGGAGGACTTGGAGTATTTTGGTCGGACTTTATGTAATGGGCTTATATTTCTGCCTATGGTGTTCTAAAAAAAATCTTTATAAAATAGGAGTGGATCAATTTATCCTTGATTCAAGCAACACATGTAGCACATAAAGCTATTAAAATACATAAAAAATATAATAACGCGCGTATCCTAACTTGGTGACTTTTTTTGTGCCAAAGGTAGGCCTAGCGTGTTGAAAGACGTATATGCCGTATAGAATCATTTCATTTCCCCAATATATATATATATATAATCAAAATTTCTTGATTAAGGGATACAAGCAAGCCGAAAGAGGGATATATTTTGCGAAGGGGAAGGGAAAATACTGCATAAAATAAGCCCGTGCAAGGGCAAAATAGAGCAAACCCACGTCGGGGTATTTTAATAAAATACATAGGAAATAGAAACCCACGGACGGGTACTTTTGGGGAAAGCAATGCATAAAGATAAACCCACACAGAAGTGACACTAAGGTGCTCCTGATGATGATCCTTCCTCCATTTGGCCCCTTTTGAAATTTTCTGTGATCTCTCGAAGCTCGTATAATCTCTTCCAATATTCGGTCTCGACATCGAGTGACCTCTGTTCTCTTGGTAACTCAGCAAACCCCAGATATTGCTTAGTCATAGTGGAGACCACTTTGTTAACTCCTATTTTCCTACTCTCAAGCTCGTCAGTGAGATCATCAATGGTGCGTCAATTTCTTGCTCATTCCGACATAAACTGAGCTAACTCTTCTTGAAGTTCTTCAAGTTGGAGATGAATTTTGGATCTCGAGCCAATCTGAGGCCTATTTTCAATCAAACCTTGCATGTCTCTTTCTATCCAAGCCTTGTAACCCTCAGTGCACCAGCATTGTACCTATATGCAGTGAGTCCTTCGGTGGTTTTCTCTCTAACGCTTTTTTTCCAGCTTTTGAAGATTTCTGGTGCTAGCGGGGTTTTGTCATCTCTATAGTCGACCACATAGACTCCCATATGATCAGTTTTAACTTTGGTTTGTGTTCTTCTGAACTATCTTATGACCCTTTGGGGGACATAAGGTCGAATCCCGAGGACTGGCAAGAAAGGCTTTCCCTCGCTTTCGATGATGATGATTTTGGAAAAGAAACAATATGGCATCCATTGGATATTATCCTCCATCAACCCTGTGATATCTGAGCCCATTCCCCTTCGTACATTTCTAGGCTTATTTGTTTCTACTCTACCTTCTTGTTGAAATTCTTCATTTTGTCTTTTCCCTCAAATGAAGAAAGTTCGGGTGGCTTATCTTCTACAATCACATGACTCAAAATCCATATTTGGAGAAGCAGATTGCATCCCTAGAAGAAACCATGCTCACTTAGACACCTTCCCAAAGACCGATAGATATCTCCCAAGATGATAGGCACCAGTGGAAAATATTTAACTTTTTCCATCCTTCTCAAGGCCGTGAAATATGGCATGGGTTACCATGATAACTCGAGTGTTGATGGTGTGATTCGAGTTTTGAGGAAGCACCATGGTTCCTAAGAAGGCAATAGCGAAGGCAAAAGTTTTAGTGTTATCCCAATCTTTCTAAGACACAAACTCATTCTGATAGTTCCAAAACCCTTCCTTAGCGATAAAACGTAAGTACATGTTTTGGAAAGAAATAATTGAATCTTTTATCCAATCGCACGCAGCTTTGCGCAACTTAAGTAGCTTTTCTATCTGCCTCCTTGTTGGTTAGTTTTGTATACGAACATCTACTTCTAGAAGTTGCCTTCTTTTGGCAACATTTCTAACATCGTCGAAGAGATCCCGTATTTCTTCTATAGTGGGTGTCAGCTCAACAGATCCGAACCTGAGAACCATCTTATCATTGTCTTAGTGACCGGTGAGGGCCTATATTTACTCGGGACATCCTTTCATTCTCATTAATGATGGTAAGTGTCCCAAATACGTATCTACATCTCGATGTTGATGCTCGATTAAACCGTACCACCATATTTGGAGTTACACAGGAGGACTCACGACCATTTCAAACTTAAGGAGATCAGACATCCTACAAAATAGACAACTAGTTAGATATCCCATTTCGAGGACAACGGTCTAATTCTTTTGACACATACGTCTTTCAAAATAGCATATAAGGGGTAGGATTATCTTTTTGGGTCGGGGGTCCCTTTTGACTTAAGCTGGTCTCACTAATGGGCCTGATACCCCTGAGATACCGGGTCAACTTAGGTTAATGCCTATTTCAGGGATTTGGCTTCGTTGTATGCTAGTTTGAATAGAGTGGGCTTTGAAAAGAATACCAGTAACCCGAGTGGACAACTGTGTGCTGAGACAATGAACAAGTGCCGAGCAATCTTGAACCAACTAATTACTCATTGTTTCGAGAATTTTGATTTTTTAAGTGGATAAGCGATCGCGAATGCACGCATAATTATTTTTTTCCTGATGCATTCTAATTTTGTCATTTGGCGAAACCTGTATGCCATGAATGCAACAATAATATTTTGTGGAAATTTAAACACGTAAGCAAATAAGTACAAAAAATTAAAATTATTACATTTCCGAATAGTTAGTTCAAATAGAGCAAATAAGTGAGAAAAATATTTTGTTTAGAACTTGGCTAAATTCCCAGTGGAGTCGTCATTTTTGTTTTATCGCATTTTTCACTTCTTTTTTGAAAAGAAAAATCAACTTCGTATTTGAAAAAGTTTTTGACTTGTATTAAATTCGAAAACTTTATTAAAAATTCTCAAACTTAAATAAAACATCGTCGCCATTTAATTTTTAGGAAGAATCAAAAAAACCTTTGAAAGTTATTCGAAAGATTTAAAACAGATAAAAATCTTTGAATTTAAGAAATCTGGATGAGAAGTTCATATTAATATTTCGAGAAGGGTTTTAAGGCACTCAAAATGTCCGCTAACTTGCGATTATTTGGTTATTTTTATAACTTATATTATTTGACTAATTGGTGAAAACATGGAAATTTTGACAAGTAAACAAAGAATTATTTGTTTTTATAAAAAATTTGTTTGAAGTAAGATTGAGTAATTTTAACAAAAGCAAGTAAAACCTTAACCAATTCGAATGACTACTTTAGGACATACTAGTTAAAATTTCAAAATTAATTGATTTGAACAAGTAAAATGACTAGTTTGCATAAAGAGAAAATGTTACTCCGGGAAAAATTGACTAAATTAATTAAATAATTAATATTTTATAAAGAGTCCAATTTATACAAATAATACTAAACTAAAGGAAAGGAAGAAGTTGGGTTTAGGTACTTAGGCCCAAATCTCTACTAAATATCCGTATCAGACTACCAATTTTTTTGGGTTAAGCCCCTTTATTTACTTTTCTCCTTTGGTCATCCCTGTATTTTAGCTTCCCTTTCTTTCGTTTGTAGCACTTAGGTCACACATATTTTCTTGATCAAACTTTAACCCCTTTTGGGGGTCTTGAGGTTGACTTAAAATAAGAGGTACTACTTAGGCTTGGCCCAAGTTGTTAATTGCAAGGGTAAGAATCCATTTGGACTCGAGGTAGTTCATGCCAAGAAAAATAATGAAGGATTAGCATATACCCAAATAGAACAAAAGTAATTGATTAAGCACATATTTACACACAGTCAGATAGACACACACATATCTCCAACTTTGGTGAAATCACTGTATGCATGCTAGAACTGGATAAAATATCATACTAAATTTGTCTTTTATGGATACATGGCAGATTTTAAAGTATGATAAAAGCATGTTGCTTTCCAAGTTTGGACTAAAAAATAACAAAAAAGAAGATGAATGGAAATAAATGACATGCCTTTTTTTTAAAGAAACTAAATGATAGACAACCACTTAGTCCCACAAAACAGGCCTCAATTTCATAATAAATAACCCACGAGGGAAGATGACATGATAATCACAAATGCTCAGAAAATATAAATTTACTCACTTTTGGATAGACTTTAACAGAAAAATTTCACATAATAAAACACATAGAGCTACTACACACAACACATAGCAGGGAGCAAGGAAATGATTTTCTTTTTTTTTCAAAGAAAAACATATTGGACATAATGCAACATGGTGAAGCTAATTAATCACGCTACAAGATAGATTTATGTGTTCAAAGTAGGGATTGATCAAATACACCGAACGAGTAAATAAAATATGAGCAAAAGCAGTCGAATCCACTCAAAAAAGATGTTCTCTAACATGTAAGCTTTAGGAAGAGTTATGAAAGATTCGAACACAACCAAATAACAAACCAATATTTCTAGACATGTCGATATGAGAGGGTTGATTTTGTTGAAACAAAATAATTCCTTTAGGCTATACTAATTATGCGCTGGAAAACATTAAACAGAAAATGTAACACTCCAGAACTTCTAGCCTAGACTTAGCTCGGAAGAACCAGAAGAAAAATATTTTTCCCAACTGTCAGCAGGAATCACGAGTTGAACCCACGACCCGTGGAAGTTTCCATGAGTCATGAATTGGATTCCTAGAATCAGAACAGAGAACTAAAAATTTACCTGAGGACCATGATTGGGTTATATGGACCATGGAAGGTTCCACGAGTCGTGAACCCAAGTCGTGGAACCATACCTGAGACTAGCCATTTCCTCTGAGAACCACGATTGGGTTCTACGGACCGTGGAAGGTTCCATGGGTTGTGAACCTAAGTCGTGGAACTCATACCCGTAGCTAGGCAAAGGAACCAAGAACCACGACAGGGTTCCATGAGCCGTGGAACCCATCCATAGAACCTGAATCGCGATTATTCCAGTAGAATTCTTTTATTTTCCTAGGGGTATTTTGGACTTTTTCTACCTCTTTTAAGGCCTATGCTATATCATTTTGGTTATTCTAAGCCTGATTAATTAGCCAAAAACTACCTAAAATATATATTCTCCTTCATTCATCGGGCTTAGAAAGAAAAAAAGAGAAATAGGTGACTGTTTTCTCTCAAGAACAAGCAGATGTCTTATTCAAGTTCAGCCCCAAAACCCAAAGAATTTCTCCATAGTTTTCTTCACCAAGTATATGGAATTTCACTAGTGGGTTCCTTTCACCCATTAGGTCCCTAGAATTCAGCCAGTCCTTCAGGTTTCTCCATGATTGATTAGACCTAGGGTTCATAAACCTTAGAGTTTTTCTTTGATATTCAGATGCTATAGTTTATATATGATGCTTAGTTCATGTTTCTTAGAGGATTACTATAGTTCATGTATAGAATTCAGAACCCTAGCTTATGATAATTTTTAGTACTTCATAAATTATGCTTGCTAGGCATATCAGTCAGATAATCATGCTTCAGAAATTAAATGTCATATCTTTCAGTATAAGTATGTTGCATTCTCAATTAATTACCAGTACTTTGAGCTATCCACTATTTCAGTGCATTATTATCCATATTCAGTTGGGAGTAGACTTAGTACCGAGCGGACGAGGGGATGAAGGCTTAGCTGTCAGTTTAGGCTAAGACCTTTAGTAGCAGTAACCAAGTCCCAGAACTACAGCGCCACCATTGGTGTTAGAGGAGTCAGCTGTCAGACTAGGCTGCACATCCTTGCCCCCTGTGGTCATTAGTAGTGGATCCACATCAGACTTGTTCATACCTTGGCAAGGTATGAACACCCTTCCATCCAGGGTTACAGGTTGGTCCCATAGTTAGCTCAACTTGGGGTATATCGGTTAATAGTATCTCCCGCAGTCAGACTCATATTGCATTGACCATGTGCCCAGTATTTATTTCAGTATTCAGTTCAGCATATTATATTCATGATTTATACTTGGTCATTGTATCCAGTCTAGCTTTCACTTATATTTTAGTACGTTCTTGTTTATGCTCAGTTCTTTATTGTTCAGCTTCGTACATATCCTACATGCTCAGTACATTTAAAGTACTGATGCATACTTTGTAAGTTCAGACACTCAGCATCCAGACCGTGCTTAGTCGACTTCCAGTCCATACTCAGCAGCTCAGTGGTGAGTCCTCATAGTTCGAAGACGATAGACATGCTTTATTTTCAGTATTTATTTTTTTCAGTTTCAGTCCTGTCAGAGTTAACTGGGGGCATGTCCCAGCAACTCATATCAGTTAGAAGGCTTTCAAACATAGACTAGATTTCAGCAGTGGTTAGTGTTGTTTTCAGTCAGCACTATACTATTTATATATTTCATATATTCAGATATTTGGGTTCTTCCTATTTCAGTTATTAAATTGTTTTTAGCTTCTGCACAGTGCATGTTTTAAAAATTAAACTTGTATAGATATGCCTTGCCATGGGTTAGATTGGGGTTACTTATGACACTAAGTACCATGTCACGTCCAGGGGGTAGCCTCAGGGCATGACAAACTTGGTAACAGAGCATCAGGTTTAAGTATCCTAGGGTGTCTAAAAGCCGCGTCAAGTAGAGTCTTCTTCATGGGTGTGTAGCGTGCCACACTTATGGGGGAAGGGCCTTTCGAGAGTGTGGCTATGAAGGATAGCCTCACCTATGAGGAGGTTTTGGTTGAGATTCTTGACCGTCAGGTTCAAAGGTTGAGAAATAAGGAGGTCGCTTCAATAAAAGTTTTGTAGAGGAATCAGTCTATAGAGGGAGCTACTTAGGAAGCAGAAGCAACCATGATGGCCAAGTACCCTCACCTCTTCCCTCCCAATTCAGTTTCAGCTTGAGGTAATAGTTCCTCTCCGGTCTCTCAGTTTACTCTTGTGTAATTCAGTCTCAGTAACTTATTCTCTCAGTTATCCTTGCATTTCAGCACAATTGCATGTTCATGGGACTCAGTCCAGCTAGGTATCAGTTTCTAGTACTCAGTTGGTAAGGATTGCAGCTCTTTCCCTCCAAACTAAGCTTGTTTAGTCTTCATTCGAGGAAGAATAATCCCAAGGGGGAGATATTGTAACACTCCAGAACTTATAGCCCAGACTTAGCTCAGAAGAAACAGAAGAAAAATATTTTTTCCAACTGTCAGCAGGAATAATGAGTTGAACCCATGACCAATGGAAGTTTCCACGAGTCATGGATTGAATTCGTGGAATCAGATCAGAGAACTGAAAATTTCTTTGAGGACCACAATTGGGTTCTATGGACCGTGGAAGGTTCCACGGGTCGTGAACCCAAGTCGTAGAACTAGACCTGACACCAGCCATTTAATCTAAGAACCACGATTAGGTTCTATGGACCGTGGAAGGTTCCACGGGTCGTGAACCCAAGTCGTGGAACTCACACCCACAGCTAGGCAAAGGACCCAGGAACCACAACAGGGTTCCACGAGCCATGGAACCATCCGTAGAACCTGAGTCACGATTTTTCCAGCAGAACTATTTTATTTTCCCAGGGGTGTTTTAGACTTTTCCTACCTCTTTTATGGCCTATACTATGTCATTTTGGTTATTCTAATCCTGATTAAATAGCCAAAAACTACCTAAAACATCTATTTTCCTTCATTCATCGGACTTAGAAATAAAAGAAGAGAAAAAGGCTACTATTTTCTCTCAAGAACAGGCAGAGGTCTTCTTCAAGTTTAGCCCCAAAACTCAAAGGATTTCTCCGTAGTTTTCTTCACCAGGTATGTAGGATTTCACTAGTGGTTCCTTTCACACATTAGGTCCCTAGAATTCTGTCAGTCCTTCAGGTTTCTCCATGATTGATTAGACCTAGGGTTCATAAACCTTAGAGTTTTGCTTTGATATTCAGATGTTATAGTTTATATATGATTCTTAGTTCGTGTTTCTTGGAGGATTACTATAGTTCATGTATAGAATTCAGAACCCTAGCTTGTGATAATTTTCAGTACTTCATAAATTATGCTTTCTAGGCAGATCAGTCAGATAATCATGCTTCAAAAATCGAATGTCATATCTTTCAGTATAAGTATGTTGCATTCTCAGTTAATTACCAGTACTTTGAGCAATCCACTATTTCAGTGCATTGTTGTCCATATTCAGTTGGGAGTAGACTTAGTACCGAGCGGATGAGGGGATGAAGGCTTAGCTATTAGTTTAGGCTAAGACCTTTAGTTGCAATCCCCAAGTCCCAAAACTACGGTGCCACTATAGGTGTTAAAGGAGTCAGCTGCTAGACTAGGCTGCACATCCTTTCCCCCTGTGGTCATCAGTAGTGGATCCACGTCAGACTTGTTCTTACCCTTTTCAAGGTATGAACACCCTTCCATCCAGAGTTACAGGTTGGTCCCATAGTTATCTCAACTTGGGGTATGCCGGTTAATAGTATCTCCCACAGTCAGACTCATATTGCATTAACCATGTGCCCAATATTTATTTTAGTATTCAGTTCAACATGTTATATTCATGATTTGTACTTGGTCATTGTATACAGCCCAGCTTTCACTTATATTTTAGTACATTCATCTTTATGCTCAGTTCTTTATTGTTCAGCTTCGTACATATCCTGCATGCTCAGTACATTCAAAGTACTTATGCATACTTTTTTCGCTACATCATTTTATGATATAGGTTCAGGCACTCAGCATCCAGACCGTGCTTAGTCGACTTTCTGTCTATACTCAGTAGCTCAGTGGTGAGTCCTCATAGTTCGAGGATGACAGACATGCTTTATTTTCAGTATTTATTTTTTTCAGTTTTATTCCTGTCAGAGTTAGCTGGGGGCATGTCCCAGCAATTCATATCAGTTAGAAGGCTTTCAGACATAGACTAGATTTCAGCAGTGGTTAGTGTTGTTTTCAGTCAACACTATACTATTTATATATTTCATATATTCAGATATTTGGGTTCTTCCCATTTCAGTTATTAAATTATTTTTAACTTCCGCATAGTGCATGTTTTAAAAATTGAACTTGTATAGATATGCCATGCGATGGGTTATCTTGGGGTCACTTGTGACACTAAGTACCGTGTCGCATCCAGGAGGTAGCCTCGGGGCGTGACAGAAAATATTAGAAATATAAATAAAGAGATTTTTTGCTCAAAAGGGATGCTACTGGAAAGTTTAAAAATAATGGTAACATGAATATTTTAAACGTAATATTGATCCTTAACAAAAATACATGCTCACTTTTAATTTCACAACAACATACTTCTTCAAAGAAGAGGAAACAACTCATGTCAAGAGACAAGATCATTTTTCAAATTTAAAACAAATTATCTAAACTTTAAAAATCACATAAAGGGATGAACTTATTTTAATGAGCCATGATTTTGGAGAAGACTTATATTACTGGAAGCTCAAAGAAAAAAAATTAAGAAAAGAAAACCAAATGTTAATAGGAGCTAACTTATTTTAAAAGAGTTTTCAATAGATTTTGAGATCATTAGAATAGGACTTAAAACAGAAATGTGAGACAAATGTGAGTAAACTCTCTCTATCTACTGTTCTCGAGATTTTATGATGTAAGACGGACATATATCCATTCTTACTCAAGCCTGACCAGAACAGAGTTCAAGAAATAATCCACACATTTGGCTCAACTTAACAAAAGAGAAAAGAAAGAAGAGCTAGTTCCAACGGTTATCATCATTTATGATAATAGAAAGACAAAGAAAAAGTGAAGAAACAAAGCCAAATATTAGTTAGAACTAAGAAATTTTGATGGATTTTGAAATCATTTGGACGAAACATTGCTAATTCATCAAGACTACAATCTTTAAGTAGCAAAATCAAAACCCAAAACAAAGTTATACACATGGAGAACTAGATTATGCAAACAATGAACTCAAAGTATAGAAGATACTTTTCAACTCAAAATTTAGCATGTACGAGAACTTATTGACTCATTTTCACTTTTTAAAAGAAAGAAACTGATCTAAACATACTTATTTTTGAAAGAAACAGGTGGTTAAGCTGCCACAGTTTGCTTGAAGAAAAGTATTTTGTGACTACAACACAAAGTGAATTTATGAAGATAAAGTGAATCTAAAACAGTTATGAAGATGAACAAAACAATAGTCAAGTATGAGTAACACAAAGAACAAGAACAAGAACAGCAAGGCAAAACTTCAAAATAAAATTTTGGGTTCAATAATTACTTTAAATCAGTCAAACAAAATGCTACAATCTCCTTCTTCATCACCAAATATAACACACATATTTTCCAAATAAGACCATCCCAAATAATTCCGATTTAACGGCAGTGGCAAATCTTTACATCGTAATGCTTAAAAAATGCAAGAGATGAAATTTTTACTTGTTTTGGTGCAGTGTACTAGGACTTTAAGCCTCGTCATAGAAATCTTCCACCACCAAAACTTGAAACAATTTATTTATGTATTTCTATCTTCTGAAACTTTGAAAGATCATTTTGAGTTAAGAAAATGCTTCCCTAAAGAAACTCAAGGATCAAAAGTCAACCTCTCACAATAAAGAGAAAGGGGATATTATAGGGATTTATCATGAGTTTGGGGGGGGGGGGGATCATAGGGGGGATTTGGGAAATTTGCTATGGAAAAATTCAAATCCTTGAGAGGATAAGCTTGGCCAGCAAGAATTGTGTATGAAATTGTATGAATTTTCTTTAAATTTGCGGATAAATCCCTGAAGAATGAGGTAATGAGCCTCTATTTTTGACACCTAGCGGCTTCTAGAGACTTTTTGTCTCATGCCAGTACAACTTTGATGGAGGATTTTTATGAATTGAGAGGATTTTAGGGTTATTTTGTAGCTGTTTTCACTTCATTTCAGCGCCATTATTGAAGGCGTTAGGATTTTGTTAGCTTCTGCAAACAATGAAGAAGATGAAGTGTAGGGGTGTGTGTGCTTGTACTGGGCGCATTGGGAAGGACGGTTGATACTAGCATGGATAGCATGGTTGACACGAGCATAGATGGTATAGATGACACGTACGATGTTCATGCAAAGGAAAGCATACAATGTGTGGGTGGTCCATTAAAGTGAGGTGGAAGGAGGAATTCAAGAATTCCCAAAAGAAGGCAACCAAACAAGGCCCTTACTTTATTAAGGGCAAAACTGTAATAGCTAGTGTCTTCTTATTCCCTAGTATAAGTAGTAGCTTTTCTTCATTTTGGAAGACTAGTTTTTGCATATTGAAGATTGATACTCTAAAACTTGTAGTTGCTAGTGTAAGGCTTAGTGTAATTCCCTTAAGGAATTAGTGAGTGATTAGGGTGACTCTCTTGATTGTTAGTTTAACTTCTTTACTTAATTAATCGAAGGTCTCCCACTTGTGGATTTCATTTAGGTTTCCTTGATTAGTTGAGTTGAATTAGTATCTAGTTGTTGGAATCAATTGGAAGGTGAGGGTTTTAGCCCCTTGTTGCCCATAATTTCAATTCCTAGTTATTAATTCTCATATCTTTTCCTTCGTTTCTTCTTGTTTTTTGTATTTCCGTTATCATTTGGTATGAGAGCTTGGTTTACAAATCTAAGTCTTGGAAATTTGATATCTTCAAAATCCAAAAAAAAAAACCCGATTTTTTCTAGTTTTTATTTATTGTTTTTGACACTAGATCTTCATTCCCTAGTGTTTTTTGAGTCTAGATTTCAAATTTCGTGTGATTTGGAGTTGTAGAAGTGAAGTTGTCATTAAAGGGTTTTGAGCTTTTGAAGCTTTACAAACTTTGAAAGTGGGTCTATTGATTGAGGAGGAATTGGAGCTTAAAAACCATTGGGGTTTGTTCTTTACGTTAAGGGGAAGCTAATCATAAAATTTGAGCCAATTCTGAGCTCATTTGAAGGTGTTGGTGTTTAGTGTGTGTTCTTGGTGTTCTAGGTGTTTTTGATATTCATCAAGAACATCTTGAAGAAGAAGAAGCCAAAAGGTACATTTGATCCAACTTTTTTCAAGTCAAAGTGGTCAAAAATGTTTGTTGGGTCCACAAGTGGAATTTAAAATAAAAAAATCCACGTGGACCTGCCACGTCAGCAGCCACGTCAGCGCGTGTTGCCCAATTTCAGAGAGCAAAAATCTGCAGGTTCTACTATACTTAGTTTTTTTTAGGGGTCTCAAATTTTGGAACCCCAAAATTTTTCTAAGTGTTGGAACTTTTAAGACTCCAAAATTTTTCTAAGTGTTGGAACCTTAAACTTCTTCTTCTACACTCATTTTTCTTCGATTTCTCAACTATTTAACATCTAATTAACATTTTTAATTACTTGTTAACTAGTTTTAAAATATCAAATCATCTCTTTGATTCTCCAAATTAAGCAACAACAAGTAGTTTCTCCTACTTTTGTTACTTAATTCTTGAGTCCAAATTCTTTCGTGCTTCTTCCTCCTTCTTTTCTTGTTTTGTTTCGTTGATTAATTTCTTGATTCAAGTCCGTTTAGAGTCTTTAAAGTCGTCCTTATTTCAAGAGTCACAAGACTCTACTCCTCCACAAAGGATAGGTAACCTTGAGTTGATTGAGTGGAGCTAGTTCACTACCAATTTTGAGACGACGCCATAGAAGATGAGTTGAGAGTTTACATACTAGTAATGTGAGGCTTTTTTCTACTAATATTGTTTGTTGAGTTTTTGTAGGTACAATGTCTAATCATTTTCCTTATAACCATGGAGGAAGGAGCTTGGTGAACAACATGGGGACGAATTTCAATGTGTCAAGGAGGGTGACCAATATGAATGAAAGGGTGGTTGAAACAAATGGGAGGTTTGGAGGTATAGAGGAAAGGGTAAAAAGGATGGATAGTATGAATGAAAGGAGGTTCCTTATGACAAGTCAAAGTGAAGAAACAAGAAGGACCTCGGGTCAAGAATTCAACCTATACTACCCCCAACCAAATTGGAACCAAACCTACCCTCAAACTACATTCCGAATGAACCCAAGCTATGATAGGCAAGTCACCCCACATCCAAATACACAACCATATCATCCACCACAAAGGAGTCCTTTTGTGGAAAACCAAGATAGAAGCCAAGCACCTCCACAAAATATATCACATGCATCCTTGTATGTACCTTATGTTTCAACCCAACAACACTACCCACAAGTACCCTACCAAGATATCTATTATCAAAACCCTCTTTATGATGAAATGTGTGAAGAGATTATCCCGAATGAATGGTGGGAAAGACCCGAAGGCTTTGGTATGAACCAACGCATCATGAGATGTCAAGGAAAATGGGATAGTGGAGATAGGTATAGGAATGAAGGAGGAAGGTGTGAATATCGAAGTGATCGATATGGTGGTCAAGGTGTTCCAAATCATGGGATGGGTGACAACATGGCGAGTCTTCCAATGTTCCAAGATGGTAGTCAAGCTATTCAAGCTAACTACAGCACAAAAGGGGAAGACCAAGCCTATGGAGGTAATCATGATATACCTCAATCTTCTTCTCCTTCTATCATTCGATGTTATAAGTGTCAAGGTGAAGGACATATTGCTAGAAATTGTCCACAAAAGAGGTCAAATGTTATCTTGTGTGATGAACCTTGTGCTAAAAATGTGATAGAGTATGAGGTTGGGAATGGTTGTGATGAACCTAAGGTTAGGCATGATGAAGCAACCTCAAATGTTGTTGATGAGAAATTGGAGAAGGATTTGAACTCTTCTTGTGATCTAAAGAGAATCATGGGGGATCTTTCTAAAGAGGAACTTGATCAAAGTGTGAACCTATTTCATGCAAGGTTCAAGATGATGGATTGGGTATGTTCCTTGGTCATTGATGGTAGGAGTAGTACTAATGTGGTGAGTTGCACTATGGTTGATAGAATGAAGCTTCCTACACAAAGACACCCCAAGCCATACACACTTCAATGTCTCATTGAGAATTATGAAGTAGAGGTAACCAAACAAGTGGTCGTGAATTTTAGCATTGGCAAGTATCGAGATGAGGTGTTATGTGATGTTTTGCCCATTCAATCTTGTCATATGTTGTTTGGTAGACCTTGGCTAGCCGGTAGGGATGTTCGATATCAAGTGGAGTCCAATAAATACTCATTTGTATTTGGAGGACGAAGGCACATTCTTGTACCTTTAACACCCTATCAAGTGAGTGAGGACTACAAGATAATGAGGGAGCTTCAGAAAGTACTTAAGAGAGAGGAACTTAAAAAGGAGAAGAAAGAATTGGCTCAAGAAGGACAGTTGTATGAGATTGATGAGCCAAGAAGTGACTTAAAAGAGGTGCACAAGGAGCACTTAATTTTGGGACTTGCCAATACCAATCCCATGTTACCTACTAACCATGGTGCTAGCATTTTGCCTAGTACCATCCCTTCTCTTTTGCAGGTTCATGGACAAATATTTCTAAAGGAGGATCCGAACAAAGTCCCTCATGAACAAAGGGTTGAAGGCCTAATAATAGAGCTACCTAGAAAGTCAACTCTTAAGAAGAAACACAAAGACCAAGTCTATGGGTCCAAAATGATGCATTGGAGGGAAAGCTTTGGGAAACCAAGTGTGGTGCACAAGAATGCAGACTCAAAAGCCCGTCTTCAAGGTATGTACCCTTCCCCTCTTATTCCAAGCAATCCTTGGAGTCATGATGACACTTTTCCTATGGTAGGTAGGTTTTGGAAATTGTATGACCTCATACCCTACCATGAGAGTGATGATATAGCTCCAATGTATTCATGGTTGGTTTTGGATATGCTTAAGTTATGTGTGTTTCATGTTTTGAATGCAACCATAGTTATTGTTTGGGAAAGAATCCATGGTGCATTCGTGATGCCCGATTTATGTATTCTACTCCTTGTCACACTTATGTGGTTAGACAAGTTGAGGTGTTAGGATGGATTCTTAAAAGCATGACTCCATTTGTTTATCCATTCTTTGTGGGAGTTTGTTTGAGGAATAATAATGAAGTGTACTTGAAATGCTTAATCTCGTCCTCTTATGTTCCAAATTGTGAATGCCATCTTGTTAACATTCTTTTCTTAAAGTGTGTATTTGCAATTGAGAACCCTCGAGTGGATGCTAAGTTGCTTATTTATTTTTGGGAGAGTCCATGGATATTGAAAGCTCCTTGTCACCTTCATAGGGTTGGACAAGTTGAAGTTTCAAATGGAACTTTTGGAAGCATGTTTGGTTCTATGATAGGAGGGACCCCAACTCCTTGGGAGTATTATTTGGCATGGAGTGATTTGACTCCTAATAAATTCCTTGACTATTCTAGTAGCATGGCTTTGTTGGTGCACTTTCTTCCTTTGGAAAGTTGTCTTATAGAGAGGATTGTTTTGTGCTTAAAATGTCTCTTCTTATTTATCAGTGTCCTTATCTTTTGGCATGCCCTAGATGAGAATAGTGAGCTTAACACCTTTCTCTACTACCTTTTTGCTTATGATGATACCCGTAGTGGTGTGAGATTTATTTTGTATGGAGGTAAAGATATGTGGGTCTTTTACTTTTTTGACCCGAATGAACCCTTATGGGTGATTGCACCACTTTTGGTGTGGCCTACTTGTGAGATAATGAAACAATTGTGTCTTATGGCTCCAAAGTTAGATATGATACTTGATGCCACAAAGACCTTTGTGTTTGCCTTGTCTCTTGATGTTTATCATAACCAAAACCTTTGCACCTTGTATGATGAGTTGCTTTTATTGGAAGAAAAGGATATTTGGTTATATCTCAAATTTGTGCCTCCTTGGCATGGTGATATTGTTGCTAACCCTTGTACTAACCCTCATGCTTTGAGGATGTTTTGGTTGTTGTCCTTCTCATGTGTCTTTAAGGTTTGGATTCGAGGACGAATCATTTTCAAGAAGGGGAGGATGATACTAGCATGGATAGCATGGTTGACACGAGCATGGATGGTATAGATGACACGTACGATGTTCATGCAAAGGAAAGCATACAATGTGTGGGTGGTCCATTAAAGTGAGGTGGAAGGAGGAATTCAAGAATTCCCAAAAGAAGGCAACCAAGCAAGGCCCTTACTTCATTAAGGGCAAAACTGTAATAGTTAGTGTCTTCTTATTCCCTAGTATAAGTAGTAGCTTTTCTTCATTTTGGAAGACTAGTTTTTGGATATTGAAGATTGATACTCTAAAACTTGTAGTTGCTAGTGTAAGGCTTAGTGTAATTCCCTTAAGGAATTAGTGAGTGATTAGGGTGACTCTCTTGATTGTTAGTTTAACTTCTTTACTTAATTAATCGAAGGTCTCCCAATGTGGATTTCATTTAGGTTTCCTTCATTAGTTGAGTTGAATTAGTATCTAGTTGTTGGAATCAATTGGGAGGTGAGGGTTTTAGCCCCTTGTTGCCCATAATTTCAATTCCTAGTTATTAATTCTCATATCTTTTCCTTTGTTTCTTCTTGTTTGTTGTATTTTCGTTATCAACGGTGCATCCTTTTTATGGGAAATGGAGAGAGTGTGAGAGCGTGAGGAGTTAGGGAGAAAATTTAGTGTAGATATATGTGTGTGAAGAATATAATTAAAGTGAAATTGTTGATGGGGATTTGAGGGGAAATGGGATCGTGTCAGGGGAATTTGAATTGGGCTAAGGAAATAATTGTTGGGTCAATTATTGGCTGGAAAGTGAAGGGTGAATTGGTTTAAGAGGCTGGTCACTTTGCTTTGCAAAATATGGCCAGTTTTGATTTAAAGAATAACCAAATCGTTTAAAATATGGCCAAATTGAGTATATTAAAGAGTTTAGGCCAAAATTGAAATGGAATAAATGAAATTCTTAATTAATTAAACAAGCTTCTTGCTTTAACAATTAAGAATAATTATTTTATAAAATATAACTAACCCGTTCAAAATCAAATAATTAATCATACCATTATTTCTTAATTTTAAACCAATTTTGATGAGAAATGGAGTAATTTTAACTTTAAGCACGATTTTCATTTGAAATAATTTTCAAAATGTTTCTTTAAGCAAAATTTATATACTTTTATATAATTAAATATAGAGTATACTTATTTCACCTAAAAGTTACTAAATTAATTCCAAATTAATTTTGAAACCTTCAAAATCTTATAAAAATAATTATTTTAAAATTATTTAAAAATAACAGAAGCTCGAAATTAATTACGAATGTTTGGCTACACTGCTCCATATATGTTATGTGCATTCTTTATTACAAGTTTGCACACTGCACATTTTATGTATTGACATTATTTGCGCCTGCGTCATTTTTTATGCAGATTCAGATACACAGGTTTGTGATCCAGTATATCATTGAGTTTTCATGTTCAGTTATTGGTAAGCCTACCTTTCTTTTGGAGGCGTTAATTAGTTCAATTGCTTAAGGTATGACAAGACCTTATCCAAGTAGACATTATTTTCATTCAGTTAGAAGCTTCATAGATAGTATGATTGTACGATTATAGCTTATTTCAGTTGAGAATATTACAACAGATTTAGTGGAAATAAACTTTTTATATATTTTCCTAGTGAAATTGTTTTCCCTCAAAGAATATTTTATTATTCACTTACGGCTTTTGCAGTTACATTCTAGTTAAATGCTGATGATTTATGTTAAGTGATTTGCTCAGGTCAGAGATGGCGTTGAGTATCGACCACGTCCAGGATGTAGACTCAGGATATGATAATATATTTTAAGACTTTGAACTATGTCATTTAGTCATTTTAAATTCTTTTAAAATTTTCATATAAATTTCATTATCAAGTGAGGCATAAAGATAAGCATATCCATTAGATGTATTTCAAAATTTTCATATAAAGCTAAATTGGTAAAATATCAAAATGTTATGGAATTCATAACGGGTAAATTTTTTTTTTTAGTCGACACTGAGTCTTTGAGAGAATCATTGCAACAAGGTGTGTCTTTATCTCACAATTTTATTTCTCATTCATTTTACGTATGAAGACTTATTTATGAACAACTGATTTTACACCATCATATATTTAGCAAGTGAGTTCAATTTAATTGAACTGCCTCTTTTCATTTTGATCAATCAGATTTTCATCAATATTCTTAGATAGATAGAAATTTATGATCCTTACTGTTTTTCATAATGTTCAATACAATATGATATATAAAAATATTATTCACCATAATTTTTAATCAATTCAAATTTACCCCATCAGTAAAAGTTATTGATAGTTCTTTACTTACCTGAGTTTCAATTTGACTAATTTATTCAAGAATATTAATATTAATCAGATCTTGAATTTTTTTGTGAGATTCTATTTAAAGTGCCATTTTAATTATTTTTCATGCTTTTTATCTAGAATTTTTATCCTTAAAAATTGCTGGTGGACCATGCTTCAGGTGTGTATGAAATTCAGAAGCTATGACACTAGTAAATTATCTTATTGAGTTATCAATTTAGATAGATAGATTCTCCACGGAACATGTGACTTAGTTATTATTTTAAAATTAATAATATATCTGACATTTCATAATTATATTTGCTATCTTCTCTAAGTGGATAATCTTCTAAACCTTCAATTCACATATAGAAGAGTGTAGATCTGTAACACCACGAAATTTAATTCAGCTTTCAAACTTAAAATATTTGCAAATTTTGATCTTTTCAGGGACTGCGGGTCAAAACTACGGACCGTAGTTTGAACCACGAGTCGTGGAATGAACTCATGGTTTAAGTCTTCAAGATCAACCTCTGGTCTAAGAACCACGAGTGGGTTCTACAGACCGTAGTTCATTCTACGGACCATCCTGTCCACTCGTGGAGTCAAGCCTGAGGGCAGCCTATTTTCCCCAGGAAAGACGAATGGGTCTACGGACCGTAGTTTATTCTATGGTCCATCCTGGTGACTCGTAGAACATCATCTGCATCTGGTCATTTGGGCCAGGAACCACAAGTGGAAACCACGAGTCATGGTTTGGTCTACGGCTCGTGAATTACACTCGTAATTCCTGAAGCCGAGATTTTTCATAATTTATTTTAATTAAATCTCATAGGTATTTTTGTAATTACCCACCCTCTTAACTCTTAAGTGAGGTCATTTTGACTATTTTTAGTAGAGTTTCTACCCCTATTAGCCTAAGTCTCTCATTATTCCTCATTCATCTACCAAAAGAGGAAAAGAACCCCTTCAAGCTCCAAGTCCAAGCCTCCATTTTTTTCCATCTTAGATCAAACAAGATTCAATAAGGTATGTGGGTATTCAATAAGGGATTTCTTTTACCCTTTATACCTAAAACTCTATATTTTACTTTGATTTATGAAATTGTGAAATTAGGGTTCTTACCAATTTGGGGAAAATTTATGGGTTCAGTTTATAGCATCAATTCATGGTTTCTCGTTACTTATATATGATTTATTTGATGTTCCTTAATTGATTTCAAAAGCTCATGCATTAAAGATGTTTTCTAGTATGATTCCATTGACTTGCATGTTTTCAAGTGAAAATTGGCATGTTTAGATAACATGATCTTATGTACTTATGAAATTGCATGCCTAATTCTTAGAAAGAAAAGTATGTTTTGAATTTTGGCTATGCTAAGTTTTAAGACTTATGATATGTGAATTGCATGATATTAGATATGTCCTTATGCTTTTCAAACAGATATAGCATTAGATATGTCACTAGTATATTATGAGCTATAAATACATTTTGGGAGTAGTATTTAGCACCGAGTGATGAGGGTTCTAGATAATCCAAGTCCAAAACTACATTTCCAGCGTAGGTGAAGAGAGTCCTCATTAGTTGAGAGTGTCTCCTCATGAAAAAGGATCCTCGTTAGTTGAGAGTGTCCCCTTATGAAAGTGGTTCCATGCTACGATATGTATGGTACCCCATACCTTTACAAGGTTCGAGGTAGCTTTGCCAACTAGGACTATATATTTGAATTCCATATAGCTCACATGGTCTATTGTCGGTTATAAGAAACTCCCGTATGAATATTTTCATATTTTCTAAGTCTTATGATATCTTATTTTGAGGTTTGACTTCTATCTCATGCTTTACCTTTCAGTTTTGATATTTTCTTATGATTTCTCTATTTAAGCATAAACTCAGTTTTTAAGAATATTTCTATCATGATTTTTCATATCTCATATACTCAATACATCCTATAGTACTGACGCATATTTTGTACTGCATTCTCTTTATGATGCAAATTCAGTCTTTTTCCTTAGACTCATGGCTAAATGACGCTGGATATTCATGTCCTATTGGTGAGTCCTCATCCTTTGAGGACTAGTATTAGTCTAGTTATTTTTCTTGCCTTCCTTTCAGATTTCTGAGTTAGCTAGGGTATTGTCTCAGTAACTCTTTATGTCATATGTAGAGCATTTTCAGATTTAGACAGTATTTGAGTCTCTCTTTCGTATTATGTTTTATCTTGACTTTATCATTTATGGATTGGGTTGCCTAGCTTTCTATTTATACTTCCGCTATGTTTTCTTATGATTATCTAAGTTATGCTATGACCAAGGGTTAACTTGGGGAACATGCGGTTCCAGGTCCCGTGTTATGTCTAGGGGGTAGCCTCGGGGCGTAACAAACTTGGTATCAGAGCCTCAAGTTCAAGAGTCCTAGGGTGTCTGAAAGCTGCATCGAGCAGAGTCTCTTTCATGTGTGTGAAGCATGCCACACTTATGAGAGAGAAGCTATGAGGTGTCATAGGAAAAAGAACTTCACTTCTTTCATGATCAATATCGTGCGATAGATTTTAACTTTATTACTCCTCTAATCCATTTTTTATGCATTTCAGATCATGCCTCCTTGCTGTGTTATGCCCTGCCGAGCCACCTGAAATGTTGATCCTCCGAATCTAAACCCTGAGGTCACTAATGAGGAGTTCATAAATGTCATTCATATGCTAGCTCAGACTATGGACGCTCAGGCTAATCAGCAGGATCCTATCCCCATCCACCCCCAAGGAGGAGTCGCGGCCCTAGTCCGAGACTTCATTCACATGAACCCACCTGAGTTTTAGGGTTCAAAAGTTGGTGAAGATTTGCAAAATTTCTTGGATGAGGTAAAGAAGATCTTTGGTGTAATGCAAGTGGTTGGTATTGATGGTATTGAGCTAGCTTCCTATTAACTCAAGGATATGGCTCATATTTGATTCACTCAATGGAGGAATGTTAGGGCTAGAGATATGGTCCTTATGACTTGGGAATGCTTTAAGAGGGCTTTTCTTGACCGGTTCTTCCTGAGGGAGTTGAAGCAAGCTAAGTCCAAAGAGTTCGTAAATTTGAGGCAAGGTTGTATGTTAGTTCAGGAGTACGGATTGAAGTTCACCCAGCTTTCTAGGTATGCTCCTTCCATGGTGGCTGACCCATGGGATGTAGGTCCACGATGCTTTTGGGACACATGGATATTTCTCGACTTATGACTCATGCCTATCAGATTAAGGGAGACAAGTTGAGGGAAAAGGCAAGGGAGAATAAGAGGGTTAGATCAGAGAGTTCAGGTTTTGGCCATCAGAGGTCTGGAGGTGGATATCACTCTTTGTTTCAGAAGAAATCATCAAGGCCTATTCATTCTTCAGCTAGTGCACCTACCCAGTCCCCCAGGCCTCATCATGATCAGGCGGGTAGAGGATCTGGTTCCTATGCGCAGGGGAGTGTTGCAAAGGGGACCCTTTATCCTTTTTGCAACAACTGTGGCAGGAGTAATCTTGGTGAGTGTTTAGCTGGTTCAGATGGATGCTTTGGATGTGGTCAAGTTAGACACAGGATTCGAGATTGCCCTTCAGCTAAGAAGGGACATGTCACGACCCAATTTCTCAAGTCATGATGGCACCTACAATCCCCCAGTAGGCGAACCAATTCCCATAGCCCAGAACGGTTAGTAATGGGCTACTACCTAACCAAAATGCACAAGCAAGCAGAAATAAGCGAAAGTAAAACTCGAATATAAATACATAAAGGAAACTACACCAACCCTAAGACTTGGTATCAATAGTACAAAAGCTTCTAATAGGATACAAGTGCTAGTAGTAACAAAATACAACATAAATTGCCTCCGAAAGTACAAGGAGCAACAGTACAACAGATGAGATGTAGACAAGCCACGACCGTCAGGCGCTCACACTAGTCTTAAAGATCCAAAAGCTGCACGAGTCTCCAACGTGATCAACGGCAAAAGCTCAGCTAATATCTGCACAAAAAAGTGTAAAAGTGTAGTATGAGCACCAAAACCACGGGTACTCAGTAGGTATCATAGGCCGACTGAGCGCATATAAGATAAAAAAATAGTAAGTAACAGATAGCAAGAAAGGAGTCACTGAGGCAATAAGCAAGGCACAAGGAGCTAGCACAGATCATTCATAACCAAGAGCTTCAAGTAACACATGCTAGCACAGAGATACAATTACACAGAATCACAGGTGAAGGAAAGGAGAACGCACCTGGAGTCCTTGCACAACAATATAAGTAAGTAGAGAGAGAGTTGAGAAAATAGCGGTATACCGGTAACCTCAAGTGGAAGGAAAAGACGGAGAGCAGTCTAACATACTCAAAATGGAATCAACCAGTATAAGGAAATCATAACACCAATCCAATCATATGATAGCATAACCAGGGAATCACCTCACAAGTACAACCCTAGGATGAAATAACTAGGCCACAATAACCGAGAGATACCACTCAGCTTCCTATAAGAATAGAACCAGAGTCTCACACTCTGCTCAGAAGGCCACACAAAAGTGCCTCAATAAGATAGGACTCTAAAGCCCTCTCAATAATCAAAAATCCCACAACCAAAACCTCAACAGGCCAGCCATCACTAATCTTTCAAGAACCGGGTGCCAAGACAAGCTCTAAGTAAAAACAGGAGTAAATATAGTCTACCTACAGTCCCAACGGCCGCCCATAAAACCGAGGAACACAATCAAGTGAAAACAAACCCTCCGGCATCCCATACTACTAGAGCGTACACTGAACACACAACAAACAAGGGTGGAATCCAATGCATGATATGATATGATGTGAAATAGAACCTCTGTATGTACCTCCTCCGGTGCCAATCAGGCCCAACAGGCAGGTTTCATGGAAGGACTCAGCCTGTATACCTCTACTCCACCATATACCCTTCCCTCCGGTGCACGCATCCCCAAGCCCTAGGCCCAGAGCGGCAAGGTCCATGGAGGTCCCCGACCCCATACTAAAACTCAGTATCAAGACATGTCATCCGGAAGCAAGTCCGGGATCAAGATAGAGACCCAGTCTCAAGTATGCATGCCCAGACCCCGTCCAGGACTAAAGTAGTAGAAAATGCCTCAAAAACCCCTCCAAGGGTGCCCGGGCATAACCGGGTCTAAAACTGTAGTAAATCAAGTCTAGTGCTCCTCCCCGCAGAGACTAGTATCAGTAATAAAATCAAGTCTGGTGCTCTGCCCCGCAGAGAATAGTACCAGTAATAAAACCAGTGCGAAAACATCCAAAAATCCCCTTTTCTATCAATAACAGTACCAAAAATGGCCCCCAGGGCCATGCAAATTTAGGAAAACTGTCAGTAGTGGCTCACAGCTAAAACTGTAGTAAAACATGCAGGGGAAAATCTTTTTCATGGATGATATGCTCGCACACAAATATAAAAGTAGCCCAACGGCTCACAACAATTCCTATCAGCCCTGCACAGGCCCAATAGCTACTCAGCAGACATAACCAGCCTAAAAGGATAATCTCTATGTCCGAGACTCGCGGACATTCCCATAGCCCACCATCTATGTTCCAAAGTCAATACAAGGCCACACAGGACCACAAAGGTAATATACATTACTACGCGAATACTACAAACAACGTATGAAATAGACGGACGAAAGGCGGACAAGGTCTGGGTACCAACCTATAACAACCCATCCAAGGATGCTAATTAATGCAGTTATAGCCTATATACGCAGAGTCTAGATAGGGGAAAACCATAACCTACCTGTCATCCGATGACTAGATGCGGGAATGGCATCGTCCAGACTCGAACAGCTCCAGGAAGCTCTGAATCACACAAAAAAAATACTTACAACTGAATCCCCAAAGGCGTCTCTATGAAGCCTGACCAACCAAGGTAATGGAACAATTGCTAGAATCGACGAGGCTGCAAGAACGAGCCATAACCATTTGATAAGGTGTTAATGTCACACTCGCGACCAGCCAACTCCAAAGCATAAAAATGAGGCCAATAACAATAACAAATGGCAGCTAAATCCAATAACAATACGTTAACCACATCTCCAAGGAGCGACGAGCTCCCAAGGCACTATTTCAAGGCATACTTCACGTTTGTCCAATCCAATCACTATCGTATGCGATCCCAAAAAGAATGGAACAATTTCCCAATCCCTCCAGCACCTTACCACAACCAGAACACCACAACAATAACCAAACATAACAAGATAAAGGGGCTGTCCAAAGCCACAAATCCAAAATACCACTTCGTGGCTCAGAAATCCATAAAATAATACTAGAACATATAATAACGAAGGAGGGTCGTAGGGGAGAGATTTCCTTGACAAAAATATTCAATATCCCAAGATTAACAACCTTCCTCCTTTCAAGAACAACAAACAGATCCAAAATCAACAAGAAACTACTACAAGATATCGGCAACAACAACTTTTCATAACTAGAAGCTTAAAATCTTGATCCAAAAAATAGATAAGTATACGGGATGCATACCTCACCAAAATAACACCATAGCTACTTCCAAATACTCAGAAAACACCTGCTGGCTTGCTGCATCAACACCCACGAAGATACGCTGTGAATATCTCTCTATTCTGAAGTCGTATAGAAAAACGATTTAGTGCGTTGGAAACTAGACTCGTAGTCCTTCGATTTGGTATATTGGGGGCCCACTAAATCTTTATAGATAGGGAGAAACACCCCAAGACATTTAACCCAAATTTGAAGAGTATTCCTTAAAGGAATTTACAATAACTTTTTCCGACTTTTGTTTCGCAACTTGCTTGACTTCAAAACTTTTCATACGACAATTTTGCGATTATAATACCTCATAACACATCCTTCTTAGTATATTAGACACTATTAGTCTTACCCCAAAGTCACGGGTTACTTTAAACCTTCCAAACGGGTGAGGTGTTACACGAGGCATTTCTTTAACTCAAACTTTCGAGTAAGGAATTCCTTTAACCTAGAACCTTGGTTTAATTCTTTGATATTACCAAGAATGTTGTCGGAAGTCAACGATTTCCAACGTTGAAGCTCTAAAATGAGAACGGCCATAAAGACCAAACAAATGGCCCAGCACCTAACTACCGGTCCCGACAAGCCATACATGACTTGGGCCGCTACAAGTAAGCTTAATGGTACAAGAAAGGCAAAACGTGTAAATGACCGAAAAGGGTCATTACATTATCCACTACTAAAAAGACTTTCATCCTCGAAAGTCAGGAAGGAAGAAAATACCAGAGATTTAAGAAACAGATACCACGCCCGTACTACTCTCTCGGACAACCCGGGTAACCTCCGCGACCGGATGGCACCCAATAGAACAGAACCAAAGAAAGCAACCAAGCCTTAATTTCTTACTAGCCAAGCTAGATTTCAACCTCCAAAGATCTGCCAACCAAAACTGAACCTCGAGAATCTTAACCAAAAAGCACCTACACAACACCGAAACCAGAGCACCAAGGCTATCAACACACAAAACTCGAATACTCAAAACCATACCAATTTTACCAGAAAATCCATCAACCCGAAACTCTAACTCATGAACCCGTTGTTCCGCAAAAGCCCTTTTTTTTATTCTGAACTGAATCCTTTAGCACCACAAAAAGGAATTTGCATACAATCTAAACACTCAAACCACCCTCGAAGCATCAACTGACACACCAGAGATCCATAGTTCCTGCTTATACTTTACCACAAACGAAGTCACCCATTGTACAAATGCGTTTTAAGCAAAGATATAGGCTACTAGCCTTTGCCATCCAAGATAACAACCCGTAGCATATCATTGAAACTAAAGTTACCTGCCTTGACTGACCACCAACCAACGAACAAACATTTTTTTCTAACATCAAATTCGCTAACTGAACCGTTCCAGGTCTGAATCAGCTGAAAGTGAATGAACCAGGGCAATCTGCCCAAAAGATCCAAACCAAAACCACGATCCTGCAAGAAGTGTGGTAAGCCTACCACGAAGTCTGTAACCATGAGCCAAGCTCCCAACTCTAGAAAATACTACTGCTACTCCGAACACTCGAACACCATTTGAATGTGAAATTGCCTTACGAATCTCACCTCAGGAAAAAGTCCACCATGCCACAAATATCAAGTCCAAACAACCCGAAGGCAAAGGAAAAAGGTGCATGGGGTTCAAAGTTACCATCTAGCCATAGATATTTTTGCATATACTTTCAACTCATTCCTTTGGCTCGGATCAACCGCTCTACTGGTTCTGCAAACAACCAACCACTTCGAAGCATATATCATAATGAACTTCTCGTCCATACTGGCCGAGTCTAACCAACACTAGAACCCCACATAAACAACTACTCCGGAGGAATCAATTAAACAAGCTTTCAAATCCTGGGCAAACAAATGGCTATTATCAGTCTCTACATATCATCAGAGATCAAAATAGCCTCGCTAGTCTTAACCCGCACAAGCTGACCACATAAAGCATACACCACTGCTGAAGCTCAAACTTACGCCGTTGAGTCTGTCCAACCATGGTAGAAGAACCTCGTACTAACTATAACACTGCTAAAATCCAGAATATCTCGCCTCTTGTAGAGGTTAGCCAAGGACTAGGTATCCAAGGCCAATAGCCGCATCCACAACTAAAGTAAAGAAGCTAAGTTGCCCGCACCCACTGCCTCCCGGCACTAGGATGCTGCAACCAAATAGAAACTGCCACAAACCATCCGATGTAACCTGCCAAGTTATGATTCTGAACACCGACTTTCAAAACTACCAACTAATGCCTTGGTCGAACCAGGATGCTGCCAATGAACCAGTAAGAACCCAAGCCAACTAGGCCTGAATATGCAAATTACCAACACCGTAGTTGCTACTAAAACAAAAATCAATCGATGGAAAACCCACGGCAATATGTAGACGGCTGGATCGAATCACCAACACACAATCCCAAAGCAAACCTTCATCGCCACCTCAGGCAACTACGAGGACACATAAACACATACAAAGAGTTATCTCCCTTCTTTTTCAACTAAAAAAAAATGCTTCCTTAGCACATACTAAACCTTACAAATCCTTTCTCGAATAAGAACCTGAAGCCATTACCTTACTACTCATAGCTACACGTCAAATTCAATAAGGCAGGAGAAGGATGGGCCAGATGCCCAACTCACCCGAAATGCCTACAAATACAACCCAACCACGAGGTTACGATCAACACTTAGTCAGAAGTTCTTAAAGTCAAGACCCAATCACGATACCAACATCCAGAGCTCATCGAAAGAACTACGACCAAGATTTGTTCCAACTGGAGCTAGGGATACAACCAAACACCCAACGGACCAGGAAGTGGAGGAGACTATGGGAACAACCCACATACCTGCCAACCTCCTAAACTAATCAATAAAGAGGGTCGACTCTAGACACTCGGGAGACCAAACCAATCTATGCACACTAGCATAACCAATATCTCCCAACTGAGGCAAAATCTCAACTCCGGCCCAACTACCGGTAATACATCAAACCATCACACGAATCTCTAGCCACGCTAGATAACGGCCTAGGCAACAACCATCTAGGACCGCTCAACAAGGGAAACCTAACCAAAAGTCCAGAATCACAATGAAACAGGGGTAACCCAACTAGAAACAGAATAACAAGAACTACCCACAAGCTACAACTCCGGGAAAACACCTCTCAAGGCTAACTTACCCCTATCCACTACTAAAGAATAAACTACCAATAAAATAACATTTTGGTACTACAATTCGGGTAGCCAAACAACTTAAACAAATAGCAGGTAGGTATATAAGCAATTACACAACAGAAGGGATAGAGTCGCAACACGAGCGGGACTAACATAAGTCGAAGTTAGCAAAAGCCTAACTTGGAGCAACGATATCAGGAACCTCTACCTCTGGCCCACCAAAAGTAGTATCAAGCTGATGGGATATAACTCTGGACTGAGTAGTCAAAACTAAAGGCCTAACCAGCCCTCGCCGGGGACAATATCTATAAAGGTAACCAATCTCTCCACAATGATAACAACTAGGCTGTCTGGGATACACAATCCTGGGGTAATTCCTAGTAAAGTGTCCATGCTCACCACACCAAAAACAGCCTATACCAGATGAAATCCGATGGGAAAATCTCGCTTCGTACCTCAATACCGATAGACAACCCTGCTGAAGAACTAGAAGCTCAACTATAACTAAAGCACCACTCACAGAACCAGGTATTGAAACATTCACCGGAGGACTCAGAGTCCTAGCCACGATGTCCTGAAGTGCTGAGGTCGCTATAAATCCAGTCGGAGGTTGGGCTGACCCCACACCCCTATCTAGTGTGGTAAACCCTCACTCTGAAGTCCTGGCGCTAGTGAAAGCACTGAAGCAACAGGCACAGAAGCCTCAGCACCAACCGCTATCGCATTCGTCTGAGGAATTCGAGAATGAATGAACAACCAAAGTTTAAAAGTCAAATAAAGCCAGGAACGCACGATGAGGAGCAAAGAAGATGAAATATTTCCTAACAATGCCCTGTAGCCTCCTGCAGATAGGATACGGATGTCATCATACCAATCCACGAGACTCTACTTAGACACTTGCTTTTATACTATGACACCAGTGAACCTAGAGCTCTGATACCAAGCTTTCACGACCCGATTTCTCAAGTCATGATGGCACCTACAATCCCCTAGTAGGCGAACCAATTCCCGTAGCCCAGAACGGTTAGTAATGGGCTACTACCTAACCAAAACGCACCAGCAAGCAGAAATAAGCGAAAGTAAAACTCGAATATAAATACATAAAGGAAACTACACCAACCCCAAGACTTGGTATCAATAGTACAGAAGCTTCTAATAGGATACAAGTGCTAGTAGTAACAAAATACAACATAAATTGCCTCCGAAAGTACAAGGAGCAACAGTACAACAGATGAGATGTAGACAAGCCACGACCGTCAGGCGCTCACCCTAGTCTCAAAGATCCAAAAGCTGCACGAGTCTCCAACGTGATCAACGGCGAAAGCTCAGCTAATATCTGCACAAAAAAGTGCAGAAGTGTAGTATGAGCACCAAAACCACGGGTACTCAGTAGGTATCATAGGCCGACTGAGCGCATATAAGATATAAAACAGTAAGTAACAGATAGCAAGAAAGCAGTCACTGAGGCAATAAGCAAGGCACAAGGAGCTAGCACAGATCATCCATAACCAAGAGCTTCAAGTAACACATGCTAGCACAGAGATACAATTACACAGAATCACAGGTGAAGGAAAGGAGAACGCACCTGGAGTCCTTGCACAACAATATAAGTAAGTAGAGAGAGAGTTGAGAAGATAGCGGTATACCGGTAACCTCAAGTGGAAGGAAAAAATGGAGAGTAGTCTAACATACTCAAAATGGAATCAACCAGTATAAGGAAATCAGAACACCAATCCAATCATATGATAGCATAACCAGGGAATCACCTCACAAGTACAACCCTAGGATGAAATAACTAGGCCACAATAACCGAGAGATACCACTCAGCTTCCCACAAGAATAGAACCAGAGTCTCACACTCTGCTCAGAAGGCCACACAAAAGTGCCTTAATAAGATAGGACTCTAAAGCCCTCTCAATAATCAAAAATCCCACAACCAAAGCCTCAACAGGCTAGCCATCACTAATCTTTCAAGAACCGGGTGCCAAGACAAGCTCTAAGTAAAAACAGGAGTAAATATAGTCTACCTACAGTCCCAACGGCCGCCCATACAACCGAGGAACATAATCAAGTGAAAACAAACCCTCTGGCATCCCATACTACTAGAGCATACACAGAACACACAACAAATAAGGGTGGAATCCAATGCATAATATGATATGATGTGAAATAGAACCTCTGTATGTACCTCCTCCAGTGCCAATCAGGCCCAGCAGGCAGGTTCCATGGAAGGACTCAGCCTGTATACCTCTACTCCACCATATACCCTTCCCTCCGACGCACGCAGCCCGAAGCCCTAGGCCCAGAGCGGCAAGGTCCATGGAGGTCCCCGACCCCATACTAAAACTCAGTATCAAGACATGTCATCCAGAAGCAAGTACGGGATCAAGATAGAGACCCAGTCTCAAGTATGCATGCCCAGACTTCGTCCAGGACTAAAGTAGTAGAAAATGCCTCAAAAACCCCTCCAAGAGTGCCCGGGCGTAACCGGGTCTAAAACTGTAGTAAATCAAGTCTAGTGCTCCGCGCCGCAGAGACTAGTATGAGTAATAAAATCAAGTCTGGTGCTTTGCCCCGCAGAAACTAGTATCAGTAATAAAATCAAGTCTGGTGCTCTGCCCCGCAGAGAATTGTACCAGTAATAAAACCAGTGCGAAAACATCCAAAAATCCCCTTTTCTATCAACAATAGTACCAAAAACGGGCCCCTAGGGCCATGCAAATTTAGGAAAACTGTCAGTAGTGGCTCACAGCCAAAACTGTAGTAAAACATGCAGAGGAAAATCTTTTTCATGGATGATATGCTCGCACACAAATATAAAAGTAGCCCAACGGCTCACAACAATTCCTATCAGCCCTGCACAGGCCCAATAGCTACTCAGCAGACATAACCAGCCTAAAAGGATAATCTCTATGTCCGGGACTCGTGGACATTCCCAAATAGCCCACCATCTATATTCCAGAGTCAATACAAGGCCACATAGGACCACAAAGGTAATATACATTACTACGCGAATACTACAAACAACGTATGAAATAGACGGACGAAAGGCGGACAAGGTCTAGGGTACCAACCTATAACAACCCATCCAAGGATGCTAATTAATGCAGTTATAGCCTATATACGCAGAGTCTAGATAGGAGAAAACCATAACCTACCTGTCATTCAATGACTAGCTGCGGGAACGGCATCGTCCAGACTCGAACAACTCCAGGAAGCTCTGAATCACACAAAACAAATACTTTCAACTGAAGCCCTAAAGGTGTCTCTATGAAGCCTTACCAACCAAGGTAATGGAACAATTGCTAGAATCGACGAGGCTGCAAGAACGAGCCATAACCATTTGATAAGGTGTTAATGTCACACTCGTGACCAGCCAACTCCAAAGCATAAAAATGAGGCCAATAACAATAACAAATGGCAGCTAAATCCAACAACAATACGTTAACCACATCTCCAAGGAGCGACGAGCTCCCGAGGCACTATTTCAAGGTATACTTCACGTTTGTCCAATCCAATCACTATCGTATGCGATCATAAAAAGAATGGAACAATTTCCCAATCCCTCCAGCACCTTACCACAACCAGAACACCACAACAATAACCAAACATAACAAGATAAAGGGGCTGTCCAAAGCCACAAATCCAAAATACCACTTCGTGGCTTAGAAATCTATTAAATAATACTAGAACATATAATAACGAAGGAGGGTCGTAGGGGAGAGATTTCCTTAACAAAAATATTCAATATCCCAAGATTAACAACCTGCCTCCTTTCAAGAACAACAAACAGATCCAAAATCAACAAGAAACTACTACAAGATATCGGCAACAACAACTTTTCATAACTAGAAGCTTAAAATCTTGATCCAACAAATAGATAAGTATACAGGATCCATACCTCACCAAAATAACTCCATAGCTACTGCCAAATACTCAGAAAACACCTGTTAGCTTGCTGCATCAACACCCACGAAGATACACCATGAAATCTACGGGGAAAACTATACCAAAATGATGAGCTCGCGACGTAGAGCAACTTCCATTAAACTTCCAAATTGAAAGGATCAAAGTCCATGGATTATTTATGGAATCTCCCTCTGATTTTCTGAAGCTTTTGGGTGATTTTTATGAATTAAAACGAAGATGGAACACCTTTTATAAAGCAAAACCGACTTAGGATGCGGGCCCCACCTTGACGTGTCTGCTTGCGCGGTCTTACGAAAATGTGAATATCTCTCTATTCTGAAGTCGTATGGAAAAACGGTTTAGTGCGTTGGAAACTAGACTCGTAGTCCTTAGATTTGGTATATTGGGGGCCCACTAGCTCTTTATAGATAGGTAGAAACACCCCAAGACATTTAACCCAAATTTGAAGAGAATTCCTTAAAGGAATTTACAATAACTTTTTCTGACTTTTGTTTCGCAACTTGCTTGACTTCAAAACTTATCATACGAACATTTTGCGATTATAATACCTTATAACACATCCTTATTAGTATATTAGACACTATTAGTCTTACCCCAAAGTCACGGGTTACTTTAAACCTTCCAAACGGGTGAGATGTTACACGAGGCATTTCTTTAACTCAAACTTTCGAGTAAGGAATTCCTTTAACCTAGAACCTTGGTTTAATTCTTTGATATTACCAAGAATGTTGTCGGAAGTCAATGATTTCCAAAGTTGAAGCTCTAAAATGAGGAACGGCCATAAAGACCAAACAAATGGCCAGGGCACCGAACTACCGGTCCCGACAAGCCATACATGACTTGGGCCGCAACAAGTAAGCTCTAATGGTACAAGAAAGGCAAAAACGTGTAAATGACCGAAAAGGATCATTACAGGACAAGGAGGTAGAAGGACTCAGTCTGCCATAGCAACCCTAGAAGGTCGATCGGCCCAGCAGGGCACTACTTCTAGTTCTGTTGGTCAGTGCCAGAACTGCCTTTATTCCATGTCCTCTCGCCAGGACTAGGAGAGTTCACCAGACGTTGTTATTGGTATGTTGAAAGTCTTCTCTCTTGATTTGTATTCTTTATTAGACCCTGATGCCTCCTTATCTTTTGTGACCCCTTTTGTGGCTTGCAAGTTTGATATTAGTCATGATCAGCTCTTAGAACCCTTTTTTGTTTCTACTCATGTTTGTGAGTCAGTCTTAGCCAAAAGAATCTATCCAAATTGCCCTATCTCAGTCCTTCACAGAGCCGCTTCAGCGGATCTAGTAGAGTTGGAGATGAGTGATTTCGATGTTATTCTTGGTATCGATTAGTTGTATGCATGTTATGCATCGGTGGATTATCGTACTCGAGTTGTTAGTTTCAAGTTTCCAAATGAACCTATCTTAGAGTGTCAAGGTAGTCCTCCATCCTCAAAGGGTCGTCTCATATCTTATCTTAAGGCTAGAAAAATGATTTCTAAGGGTTATGTTTATCATATAGTTCGGGTTGTAGATAGGGAGTCCAAAACCCCATCTCTCCAGTCAATTCCTGTTGTGAATGAGTTTCCAGAAGTGTTTCCCAAAGATTTGCCCAGAGTCCCCCCCGAGCAGGAGATCAACTTTCGAATAGATCTTCTTCTAGATACGCAGCCTATCTTTATTCCTTCCTATAGAATGGCTCTTGCAGAACTTAAGGAATTGAAGGATCAGTTGAATGACCTCCTAGATAAGGGTTTTATTTGACCTAGCATCTCTCCATGGGGTGCTCCAATATTATTCGTGAGAAAGAAAGATGGTTCCCTCAGAATGTGTATTGACTACCGTCAGTTAAACAAGGTCACAATCAAAGATAAGTACCTCATTCCTAGGATTGATGAATTGTTCGATCAGCTTCAGACTGTCAGTTACTTCTCCAAAATCGACCATAGATCCAGTTATCATCAGCTCCGTGTTTGAGAGTGTGACATTCTGAAGACAACCTTCATAACTCAGTATGGTCATTATGAATTTGTGGTTATGTCTTTTGGACTAACAAATTCTCCTATAGCCTTTATGGATTTGTTGAACTGTATGTTCAAACAATATTTGGATATGTTAAGTCATCCCACTTCTTGGTTGTTAAGACTACGGATTCAGCAAATGATTATGACAGACCCTACATTCAGGAGATAGTTAGGTTGCATGGTGTTCCGCTGTCTATCATTTCAGATAGGGGTACTCAGTTTACATTCCAGTTTTGAAAGTCATTTCAGAAAGGTCTTGGTACTCAAGTAAAGCTTAGCACAACTTTTCACCCACAGATGGATAACCAGGCAGAGCATACTATTCAGACTTTAGAGGATATTTTGAGAGCTTGTGTGATTGATTTCCAAGGTAATTGGGATGATCACTTACCTCTTATCGAGTTTGCCTACAACAACAGCTTCCATTCTAGCATCCAGATGGCTCCCTATGAGGCACTTTATGGGCGGAGGTGTAGATCTCCTATTGGTTGGTTTAAGGTAGATGAGACAACTTTGATTGGTCCAGATTTGGTTCATGAGACCACGGAGAAAGTTTATATCATTAGGGAGAGGTTGAAAACAGCTCAAAGTCGACAGAAATCATTTGCAAATGTGAGGAGAAGAGAGTTGGAGTTTGAGGTTGATGATTGGGTGTTTCTGAAGGTGTCACCCATGAAGAGTGTGATGAGATTTGGTAAGATAGGAAAGCTTAGTCCCCGTTATGTAGGTCCTTATCAGATTCTGAGGAGAGTTGGCAGTATTGCTTATGAGTTGGATTTGCCATCAGATTTAGAAGTCGTTCATCCGGTTTTCCATGTTTCCTTGTTAAAGAAGTGTGTTGGTGATCCGACCTTGATTGTTCCTTTGGAAGATGTGAGTGTGAAAGATAGCTTTACTTATGAGGAAGTTCCCGTGGAGACTCTTGATTGTCAGATTTGGAGGTTGAGAAACAAAGAAGTCACTTCGGTGAAAGTCCTTTGGAGAAATCAGCTAGTTTAGGAAGCTACTTGGGAAGTGGAAGCAGTCATGAAAGCCAAGTACCCTCACCTTTTTACTTCCGATTCAGTTTCAGCTTGAGGTAATAGTTTTCTCCTTAGTATGTCTCTCTGATTCCATTCCATCAGTTTCTCTCATGATCCTAGCATGCATTCATGTTTTTCGAAGTTAGTTCAATCATGTTTTAAGTTGAAAAACTCAGTTTTCATGTGTTTCCTTGAGTTTTATGTTTTGTTGGTTGGTTGGGTTGTTTTCTCCCTAGTTTTCCATACTTAGTCTTCAGTCGAGGATGAATGATCCTAAGGGAGAGATATTGTAACACCCCAGAATTCAATCCAGCTTTTAAACTTAGAAAATCTATAAATTTTGACCTTTCATGGAACTACGGGTCCAAACCACGAACCGTGATTTAAACCACGAGTCGTGGAATAAACCCATGGTTTAAGTTTTTAGGATCATCCTCCTTTGGTCTGAGAACTACGAGTGAGTTCTACGGACCGTAGTTCATTCTACGGACCATTCTGTCCACTCGTGGAATCAAACCTATGGGCTGCCTCTTTTTCCCCAGGAATGACAAATGGGTCTAGGACCGTAGTTTATTCTACGATCCATCCTGTTGACTCGTAGAACATCAACTGCAGCTAGTCATTTAGGCCAAGAACCACGAGTAGAAACCACGAGTCGTGGTTTAGTCTACGGCTCGTGAATTGCACCCGTGATTTCTAAAGTTGAGATTTTTAACAGCTTTTCTTTAATTAAATCCCAGGAGTATTTTTGTAACTACACACCCTCTTAACTTTTAAGTGAGGTTGTTTTGAACACTTTTAGTAGGGTTTCTATCCGTATTAACCTAAGTCTCTCATTATTTCTCATTCATCTACAAAAAGAGGAATAGAACTCCTTCAAGCTCCAAGTCTCAAGCTCCAATATCAAGCCTTCATTTCTTTCTATCTTAGATCAAACAAGCTCCAATAAGGTATGTGGGTATTTGATAATGCTCAAATCGTGCTCTCCAACTAGGAGGTCACGATGATCGCATAGTCAAAACAAAATTTATAATTCTCAACGAGTGTAAGGGAACAATATAGTCATGATCGAGCTAATAAAGAATCTAAGCAACTTATTAAAGTTCAAATAACAAGAAAGGAAAAAGATATCAAAAAAGGGGGGTTTTAACTACACTAAAAGATAAAGAAAAATAAATAAAAGATAGATTGATTAATGGTATTCCTTGCTTTCGTCAAGCAAGGACAACAAGGGGGATATGGGCTTGGGAATTCAAATTCACAAGACTTGTACCCGATTGACACTTAGGTAGTCTTGGTCATAAGTGTGGAATGCTATCTCTCGATCAACAACCACATTTCCAAATGATTTCGGTTAGAATATCATTCGATGTGATAAACAAGCAACCAATTAACTTGGGGAGGTCGTCCTATTTCTAGCTTAGACCCTTAAATGGGAGATTCTGCGATTGCAGCTATGTCTAGCCTCCAATCTAGATGGATTCCCAAGTATCCACTATTGAAACTTCCCGAATTTAGGGAAATTCTCTCTCGAGCAATAACCCAAATCAGTAAGCTAAGTCAATGTTTGCAACCATTGACAATAAATTCAAGCAATGGAGGATTCAATAGACCCAAATAATCAAACAAGAACAAAATCTATATATGAATTCAACAACACACAAAGTATTATCTCTAATACAAACCCAAAATCTCAAGTCAACAATACACCAAATAAATAGCAATTAAGAACAAGAGTTGAAGAATGGAATCTAAAGATTTACAATAAAGAGCATCCAAATCTTCACTCATATGGTGTTGGTTGATGAACTTTGCTTCCAAGCTTGCTCAAATATTCTAAAAATAGCCAAAGATATGTTTCAAGATGGCTTAGGAGTGTTTTATGTGAATTGGGGTTTCTCCAGATGTGAAATTTCAAAACTGCCCAGCTGCTCCGCTTTCCTTCTTCGCCTACGCGGAAGGTCAGCCACGTACGAGAAATGTCTTTGTTTAGTTGACCTTCACATACGCGGTTAAGGGATCATGTTTGCGATAATAAGACTTGGTTGGCCTTCGCGTTCGCGGTTGGGACCCCACGTTCGCAAAGGCATGTGCTGCTGCCAGCTACTTGCTTCTCTGAATGGCCTCTTTTTGACTTGTTTTCATCCGAAATTCATCCCAAACACTTCTAAAGCACAAAGACCTGCAAAATAGAAGTATTTTGTATCAATTGCACTATTTTTCCACTTTAAACTAGCAAAAGCATAAGTTTAAAGGCTAAATAAGTAGGTAAGATACCGACTTATCAAACCTCTAAACTTGAACTATTGCTTGTCCTCAAGCAACTTAAAGCTTTTAACTCAAGAGGCATACAATCACAAGTGCAATTGACAATACTACAAGCCAAAGGAAACCCATTTTAAGCACCAAACATGACTTCGGTTGGTAGTAATAATTAGTCAATCACATGCTAGAGCATTTCCTTCGATTCAAAACACAAACTCATGATGCAAAGGGATAATAAGAACAAGCAAGTGACAACAACCAATCCTCAAGATGTGACTCCAACCACTAGCTTACCAAAACATGCTTAGTTGACTCATTTTTGGAGTTTATCAATGTCACCAACTATCCTAATTCGCATGCCCTCACAAGAACGAAAGTCCCAAAACACAATATGTACAAATTCAATCACAAGGGACAAATACAAACACTCACACTCACAAGGAAGTTCAAGTGCACACATGTCGCACCATAGGCTTGCCCTTCATGTAGATCACCCCTAATGTAGGGTAGCTAAGCTCGGAATCACTAAGGACTTGTGGGTACTATGTTGTCTAGGGCTAAGGTGAGGATATCATTTGGTTCAAGTGACTACACCTCCCTAATTCTCTTTATTTTCATTTCAAACACCGCTCACATTTTTCAATTTTCAACTTCACCTTATTTCTCCCTCACACAACCTATGATTTCTCCTTTTTACCTCATGATAATTCACACCTTATATCACCTTCACTTGGTAGCACCTATTTTTTCTTTTCAATTTGCTCATTGGATTGATCTTTTGGAGAAATTTTCAATTCTCAAATCAAGGTGCTACCTTGCACTTGAAGTGCATTTCTTTTCTTCTCCTCATTTGATCACATGCACTCTCCAAGCTTAGGCATTTGCTTATGTTATCTTTTGTTTCCACCCCACCCCCTAAACTTAGGCTTTTAGCCTACATTTCATTTTTAAGCAATTAGGGAGGATGGGTGCCAAGATAGAGGTTCCAAAAAGGTCAAGGTGTTACAAAGGTGTCAAAGAATTATCACAAGCTCAAAGGGGTTCACTATAATTTGATGTCATTGGGAGGTCATTTAAGTGAAGTGGCTATCAAAAAGGGCCTAAGGTCATTTCCCAAGCTTGGTTAGACCTAGAATTTTGCCTTGAATCACATTCGGGGCAAGTTCTAGACGACACTTATGCATAAGAATTATTCAACTAAACCTCACCACACATGGCATGCGAATCATTCAAGAAGGATTAATTTTTAACTTCCTAAACAATAAAAAAGATGAACTATTCTACATTATCACCACTACTGAGTCAAGAGTCACAAAAATATTAAAAGAGTTATCACAAAATCACTCTTCGCCATGCATTTTTCACAAAATATTTTGGAAGGGTATGCCTATTTCACTTAGCATGCAAGACCACTTCATTGGTACCAAACAAGTCAATTTGTAACCAAAACCTCAAAAGATGACAATTTGTCCTTAAGAATGTCGTCACTCAGTCTATCATTGGGCCAATTCATCTATCTAAATTGGCATAGCTACACAAGGTGGATCAAAACAAGTATCACACTTTTCAAGCACATGCGATTCGCACATTACAAAGTGTGTGTCGCACGTGCAACGCATAGGCCAAACAGTGGGCCTGTGCAAAGCTCGTGCGGTTCGCACCCCATCATTTGCGAAACAGATATCCCCCAGCAAGTTCCATCTAACCTAACGGGTACTCAGACTTCCCTTGGCCCACAACAACCACATCTCAACTCCCAAATAACAAAAGAAGCTACAAAGTAAAGAAAACTAAAAATAACTAAACCATCAACTTCGTCCACACAACACCAAAACCCGACGAGGGTGCAAATCCACAAAGTACACTCGACAAGGGCACCACAGTATATAATAAACAAAATAAGCCCGGTAAGGGCACAATAATATCCAACAAAATAAAAAAACAAGCCCGTCGAGGGAATAATAATATCCATGAGTAAAGCAAGCTAAACTAGAAAGATAGAGTGCGAATCACGCCACCCCCAACTAAGATAGGGCAGTTCTCTCACTGCATCAAAGTAAAGAATAAGTTTGAGGAGGCTCCCTGAGGTGTATCAATATGAACTGGAGGAAGAGGGAAACTCAAGTCTCTCCTCATCCTCATCATCATTATCCTCCTCGGCTCCTCCCGATCCGCAAAAGGACTTCAATCTATCCATCATCTTGTTTAGGAACTTGCTCTTCTTCCTCTCCTGCTCGCTCAACTTTTTCTGCCGCCTTTCAACTTTTCCTTGCCTGTGGATCATGTGCTCCAAGCGTGTGTTCATTGCACTCAAATGCCTATTAATCAATTTCTACTCATTCACCACTTTGCCCAAGGATGGGGGGAACTCAGTACCTGCTGGTGTGTTGACTCTAACTGAACCAGAAGAGAATTCAGCCAACAACTGCTGAACATGTGTATCCACTCTCTGAATCTGGCTAGAGAGGTGGTGCATGAGATAGGGCTCGGACTGTAGAGATCTCACAGACTGAGATGATCCAGATAGAACTATGAAAGGACCAGTCGGCTCAGTCGAAGACTCTGGAAACTGTCCGAAAGATGGAGAAGCTACATCAATCTTCCTTTTCTTATGTTTTGCTTCTAGGGCCTTCTTCAATAATGGGTGGATCATAGTCGCTGGCTTCTTTGTAATGTCAGTCGAATCCGGCAACACCCCAGCATCATAGCACAACTGGGTCACTAATGAAGGAAAGAAAAGGCTTATAGACCTTTCACTAGCTACCTCAGCCATCTGAGCCATAATATGGATCCCAACATTCACATATATGCCATCAATGAGGGCTGCCACCATCAATGCTCGATCATGGGTCATGTCTGTGTCATGAGTAGATGGCATGATCCTCGCACAGATAATCGAAAGCCAAGTCTTGGCATCTGCAGTAAACTCATGTGAATTAACCCCTTTCTACGAAGTCAACCAATTTGGGGTCACCCCATCATTCAACTTGTCTACCAACCACTGGTGCCCTTCGACTTTAGATTTTGAAATGTAGACCTCATTGTGAGTATCTGGGAGGCTGTATAGTGCATTGATGATCTTGGGGTTGAAACTCACTTGGACTCCCCGAACGGTATTGACTAGTGCATCATTGAAATTAGTGATCGAAGCATTAGTGTAGAACTCAGTGACCACTATGTGGTTAGCCATGATAGGTGGAGGAGCAAAACATATCCAACCCCGCTCCACCAACCTCTTGTAGAATTCCGGCATTTTCTTCTCAACTTTATCCATATTGATTCCTTTATCCCTAACAAAGGGTTTGTACAATAGCTCATCGTACCGGCATTCACATTATGCCGATAGGAACCTATCATGATCATAGTTCTCCTCCATTTCCACATTCGGAGTATTTTCAACTTCATTGTCACTACCGTTGGAGGCCATCCTTTGGATCAAAGTACCTACAAAACACACCATTATGTTAAAAGTTCTAAAGGACACTTAAAACAATGTATTATTAAAGTACTTAGGCCAAAGAAATACCCGAAAGAAGTTTCGAGGCGGGCTGTGCATTGCCACTATTTTGACACTGCCAGGCAATCCTTCTTCGCGTTCGCGACCAGCCGGCTGCGTTCGCGAAGAAGGAATTATTTTTTTAGAAAATTTAGCCTTCGCGAATGCGGCCAGGTGCCCGCGAATGCGAAGGTTATCGTGATGCCTAAAACAGTGCCTCTTTGAGGCATTTTCTCAAACACATGGGAGGCAAGCAGTTTTTGCTTAATCTTCCAAGGTCTTAGAGCCAATAAAAACACCACTTTTTAGTCCCACCATTTAGGACATAGCCTCAACCAATTTCACCCAACAATTAAACACTTGAACATAACTAGAAGTTGAATTAAACCAAGAAGAGACCAACTAAGAATTGCCATTACCCAATTTCTACATATCAAGTTGAGGAAGAAAGGAACCCATTTTAAAATATAAGGAGGGCGGAGTTCATACCTGGTGGATTGCACTTGGTAAAGCAATGAATGGAAGAACTTGATGGAATTTTTGTGTGCCAAAGGAGGAGAGAGTGACTTTGTTTTGAGAAGAAAGCATTTTGGAACCTTCTAATTTTTTGAACATTTTAAACTATACCTGAACTGCCTGGAAGCTTCGCGTTCACGGTGGCCCAGCGCATTCGCGAAGGTTTGAAGTTTAACTGGCCTTCGTGTTCTCGGCTGGTTCATACGTTCACAAAGGTACGATGTAACCTGGTCTTCGCGTTCGCATCCAGTCTTCGATATTCACGAAGAAGACTGGATTGACCAGATTTTTCACTTTTCTTCAGCATTCTGCTCACAATGTGCGACGCGATGTGGGATGGGCACTTTGTGAGGTGCAAAATGCACTATGTTAGCACATGCCAATGTTTTTGATAAGTTCACTGGTTGCTTGTGCGATGGCATGTGCGATGGGCACTCTTCCAGGTGCGAAAAGCACATTTTTCAGAGGTATTTTTGGTGCTTCTCAACACGTGGTTCCTCTTCTCATTTCCATGGGCCCCTAAAACACACCAAAGAGAAACAAAAAGTGAAGTAAAGCATAAAAACGATGGGTTGCCTCCCATCAAGTGCAAAATTTAACATCGCGGCGTGAAGCCGACTACCTCACCCTCAAGATTTCCACTTGGAAGATTTGAACCTTCGACCCAAACATGAATCAAATTTCCAGTGGCACTCCCAGGGCAGGTTTTAGCATGAGAAGGACATTCTCTTGATTCCACATTCCACACTTTGTGGCCTTCAAGTGAGGAAGGATGCTTTGATTTCGTTCCACGACAAACTCAAAATCGGATAGACCTACATCCACCCTCCTTCCAAGGTCTTCCAAAAGCTTGATTACTTTGACTTTTGTCCATTGAATCAAACTTAAGGTCAAACAAAGTTTAAAGTGGGATGTGGGCATCTCCACCTTCAAGCTTGCCTCGTTCATAACCTTCTCACTTAGAGATTTTATGACATCATGACCCACACATGGGGTAGTTGGTTGCAACCCCACCTTCAATTCATGATCCTCCCTTGTATTTTCCTCTTCTTTCACCCTTGCGTCCGCAAAGCATTGCTTTATGGATTGCATACCCTCCTCTTGGGTTTCTAGCGAGGCCAAGAGGGTCTAGATCTTACAATATATGCCTTTTTCGCTTGCGGATTCATGGTCCCTGTTAAGGTCACAAGCACCACTAGCAAAATTATTAGCACAAGAAGGGAGAGGGGGACGATCATCATTGGGGAAATCACTCCAATGTCTATCACGACCACCACACAAATAGAAACTGTGCCCATCATAGGAACAAGAGAGAGAATACCGTCCTCTCCTAGAGCCAATTCTACACTTTCGTCCAAGGTGGGGTCCTCCATAATAAACACAATAGTCGGAAATATATATTGGAATGCAACAATCACCATTTCTAAAATTGAAATAAGCCATGATGCCATCAACAAACTAAAACAAAACAAAATAAAAACAATTTTGACCACTTTTAGTAGGGTTTCTATCCGTATTAACCTAAGTCTCTCATTATTTCTCATTCATCTACAAAAAGAGGAAAAGAACTCCTTCAAGCTCCAAGTCTCAAGCTCCAATATCAAGCCTTTATTTCTTTCTATCTTAGATCAAACAAGCTCCAATAAGGTATGTGGGTATTTGATAATGCTCAAATCGTGCTCTCCAACTAGGAGGTCACGATGATCGCATAGTCAAAACAAAATTTATAATTCTCAACGAGTGTAAGGGAACAATATAGTCATGATCGAGCTAATAAAGAATCTAAGCAACTTATTAAAGTTCAAAAAACAAGAAAGGAAAAAGATATCAAAAAAGGGGGGTTTTTAACTACACTAAAAGATAAAGAAAAATAAATAAAAGATAGATTGATTAATGGCTTTCCTTGCTTTCGTCAAGCAAGGACAACAAGGGGATATGGTCTTGGGAATTCAAATTCACAAGACTTGTACCCGATTGACACTTAGGTAGTCTTGGTCATAAGTGTGGAATGCTATCTCTCGATCAACAACCACATTTCCAAATGATTTTAGTTAGAACATCATTCGGTGTGATAAACAAGCAACCAATTAACTTGGGGAGGTCGTCCTATTTCTAGCTCAGACCCTTAAATGGGAGATTCCGTGATTGGAGTTATGTCTAGCCTCCAATCTAGATGGATTCTCAAGTACCCACTATTGAAACTTCCCAAATTTAGGAAAATTCTCTCTCGAGCAATAACCCAAATTAGTAAGCTAAGTCAATGTTTGCAACTATTGACTATAAATTCAAGCAATGGAGGATTCAATAGACCCAAATAATCAAACAAGAACAAAATCTATATATGAATTCAATAACCCACAAAGTATTATCTCTAATACAAACCCAAAATCTCAAGTCAACAATACACCAAATAAATAGCAATTAAGAATAAGAGTTGAACAATGGAATCTAAAGATTTACAATAAAGAGCATCCAAATCTTCACTCCTATGGTGTTGGTTGATGAACCTTGCTCCCAAGCTTGCTCAAAAGTTCTAATAATAGCCAAAGATATATTTCAAGATGGCTTAGGAGTGTTTTATGTGAATTGGGGTTTCTCCGGATGTGAAATTCCAAAACTTCCCAGCTGCTCTGCTTTCCTTCTTTGCCTACACGGAATGTGAACCACATACGCAAAGTGTCTTTTTCTGGTTGACCTTCATATATGCAGTTAAGGGATCACATTCGCGGAGCTTTGACTCAGTTGGCCTTCGCGTTCGCGGCTGGGACCCCGCGTTCATGAAGGCATGTGCTATTGCCAGCTACTTGCTTCTCCGAATGACCTTCTTTTGACTTATTTTCGTCCAAATTCATCCTGAACACTTCTAAAGCATAAATACCTGCAAAATAGAAGCATTCCATATCAATTGCACTATTTTTCCACTTTAAACTAGCAAAAGCATAAGCTTAAAGGCTAAATAAGTAGGTAAGATACCGACTTATTAGTATTCAATAAGGTATTCCTTTCATTCTTATCCCCAAAACCCTATGTTTTACTTTGATTTATGAAATTGTGAAATTGGGGTTCTTATCCAATTTGGGAAAAACTTATGAGTTCAGTTTTAAAGCATCAATTCATGGTTTCTCATTACTTATCTATGATTTATTTGAGGTTTCTTAATAGATTTCTAAAGCCCATGCATTAAAGATGTTTTCTAGTATGATTCCATTGAATTGCATGTTTTCAAGTGAAAATTGGCATGTTTAGATAACATGATCTTATGTACTTATGAAATTGCATGCGTAATTCTTAGAAAGAAAAGTATGTTTTAAATTTTGGCTAAGTTTTAAGACTTATGATATATGAATTGCATGATATTAGATATGTCCTTATGCTTTTCAAATAGATATAGCATTAGATATGTCACTAGTATATTATGAGCTATAAATACATTTTGGGAGTAGTATTTAGCACCGAGTGATGAGGGTTCTAGATAACCCAAGGCCAAAACTACATTTCCAGCGTAGGTGAAGAGAGTCCTCATTAGTTGAGAGTGTCTCCTCATGAAAAAGGGTCCTCGTTAGTTGAGAGTGTCCCCTTATGAAAGTGGTTCCATGCTACGATATGTATGGTACCCCATACCTTTACAAGGTTCGAGGTAGCTTTTCCAACTAGGATTATATATTTGAATTCCATATAGCTCACATGGTCTATTGTCGGTTATAAGAAACTCCCGTATGAATATTTTCATATTTTCTAAGTCTTATGATATCTTATTTTGAGGTTTGACTTCTATCTCATGCTTTACCTTTCAATTTTGATATTTTCTTATGATTTCTCTATTTAAGCATGAATTCAGTTTTTAAGCATGTTTCTATCATGATTTTTCATATCTCATATACTCAGTACATCCTATAGTACTGATGCATATTTTGTGTTGCATCCTCTTGATGATGCAGATTCAGTCTCTCTTCCTCAGACTCATGGCTAAACGACGCTGGATATTCTGATCCTGTAGGTGAGTCCTCATCCTTCGAGGACTAGTATTAGTCTAGTTATTTTTCTTGCCTACCTGTCAAATTTGTGAGTTAGCTGGAGTCTTTTCTTAGTAACTCCTTATGTCATATGTAGAGGTTTTTCAGACATAGATAGTATTTGAGTCTCTCTTTCGGATTATGTTTCATCTTGACATTATCATTTATGGATTGGGTTGCCTACCTTTCCATTTATGCTTCCGCTATGTTTTCTTATGATTATCTGAGTTATGCTATGACCAAGGGTTAACTTGGGGCACTTTCGGTCCCAGGTCCTGTATTACGTCTAGGGGGTAGCCTCGGGGAGTGACAGGATCAAAGTGAGATAATGATGAAACTTTTCATGAAAGTTTTTTACTTTTTATTTTTTGATTTTCTTTTTCTCTTCTCAGACCCCACTTTGTGGGAATACACTGGGTATGTTATTGTTGTTGTTGTTATTATTCCTTTTTTTTTTTCCCTAATTGCAGAAAATTATTTCATCAAATTGATAATTTATAAACTGTGAAGTGAATAAATCCTCGTTAATGATTCAAGATAGCAAATTATAGAGAGTGATTCCAATCTAATTTATATTCCTAACTTTTTTTGAGGTCATCGTAGTGCAATATGGTGGTGTTATTGACACATATATAATACATTTAAAAACTCATAAATGAGCAATATTTAATTTATCATAAAAAATTAATTGAGACAGTGAGTATTTATTATAATGAATCGGTCTGAGATGAAATACTAATGTTGCATGTAAGATATCATGACCCCAGATGATAATGGGCAATCATGTTTTCATAAGTAGTGATCTTTTCATGAACTGCAGGCGCTTAATAAATGACTCAGCAATGCCATTTTGAGTATGAATATGAGTTATATGATGTTTATTTTCATTCCAACTGATAAACAATAATTATCAAAATTTTGGAATGTAAACTCTCCAGCATCATCGAGGCGAATAGTTTTAATGGGATAATTTAAAAATACGTTCTTAGTCGTATTATTTGTGTCAATAACCTCGCAAATGTCAGGTTGCGAGATGATAGGAGGCACACATGAGACCATCTTGAATATGTGTCTATTAGGATCATAAAATATCTAAAGATTCAATGATTAGGTGAATATGTCCACATATATTTCCATGTATACACTCTAGAAAGATAAGAGATTCAATGTCAACTTTCATTGGCGATGGTTCAGCTATCAATTTATCTTGAAAATTAGCAGTACATAAAAATTCACCGCTTTCAAGAATCTTCATATTCTTAAGTTGATGCCCTTGAATTTTAAATAGTTCATCTCATTCTTTTTAATTCAGAATGATCTATTTAGTCATGCCAAAGCACAAAAATACTCGAGTCAATAAATTTTTGATTTATGATAGAGTGTGCTTCAATTGGACTAATTTTACATAATACAAGCCAGAAGATAAAATTGATAATTTCTTCAAAATATATTTTTGAATTGAGACAGTCTTGGTATTATTAGGATATTCAAAATTTATTTCATTTAATGTCTCAATATAATATTCATTTCGACAGATATCTTTGGAATCAACAAGTTTTTGAGTATTTAGAAGAAAATAATACATCTTCTATAATAAGTTTTTTGAGTATTTAGAAGAAAATAATACATACATTTAGTAGCTTTTGCAAATTTTAATTAATTTTTGAATTATCATTAATTATAGTAACATTTATCTTTTTTCTTCATAACAGTGATTGTCACGATCTAAAATTGCGATACGTCATGCGGGCACCTACTCGATTCTAACTCAATAGGAGAAATCTTTACCTCTCCAAAACCATCATTTAGCGAAAGTCTTTTAAACAGTTCAGCATACTAATAATCAAGAGAAGACTCATTTAATCATCATTAAGCTCGAAATTACACAAGTATTTTTTTTTTTAAAAAAAAAAAGAAAGTACAACTCTTCCCTAGATCTGGTCTAGACGTATACAAGAGCTTCTAAGCTAAAGAATATGATAAGATAATATACATGACACAACTTTCACCTGCGAAATAGAACACAAAAATTGTTGATTAAGACTCTTCAATCCAAGTAATGAAACTTCAGTCAATTTGTCAGACATCTACACCCAAAAGGATGTAGCAAGAGTAGTATCAGTACACCACATGTACTGGTAAGTATCATCAATCGATTAAGATTAGGTCACACAATACACATATAGAAGTCAACATGTAATAGATAATCTCAATATCAGAACTTAAGCAAGGAACTCCAATTAAGCACATGCACAACATCGCACCTCACTCTTCCTTTCATCTATTTTCGCATAATACCATACCTCACTCTTCCTTCCATCTATTTTTCTACCTTATACTTACTCCACTACGATCAACAAGATCGGGGTTAACATTCTAAGCTTTGATTTGACCTTAGCAGTTATTTTCTAGACCTCTCCTTATATCACAAAGTTTTCAATTTTACATACATTCTCTCTCCAAAGCTCATGTATATCATTAGTCATTCATTTACTTTAATTCACTTACCATTAATTACAGATTCTCACTCTTATCTCAAGTTCACCCAGAAATCATCAAGGTCATACAATTAAACTTCATTTATAGACATATCAAGTATTACCAACAAACATATCAAGGGTAAATTTAAGGACATAAAAGTCACCCAACAAATGTATAAAATATAACAGTCAAGGACATAACAGCCACTAAAATAAACATATCAAGTCACACAAAATCTACAATATAATCGCAATACAACATGGATCTCATGTTTACACAATCTCTCAAACTTATAGTCTATATATCTCATCCATCAATGTACCTTATCGAGTCTCACCCAACCCACTCATCACTAACTCAGCAACCTCAATCTCATTCTCAAGTTGTTGTTCTAACTCATCGTATCAACAAAGGTAAAAATAAGGGTGTACACACATGCTAAAGGGAGTTATTTCTGTCCAACTAGTCATTACCTACGGGGAACACACCAGGGTCCATGTATTATACCGGCTCATGGTACCAGATCTATAATAATAACATCAACATCAATATTCATATCGTCTTGTGGTACTCACTCCAAAATAATAAAGTCAATATCAAAGATCTTTAACAATGAGATATTTTAATTTCACGTCCTTATCAAGGGGTGGAGGAATATCACTGGTACAGTCTTAATTTGATGCCTGATTTTATTTATCTTTGATGGTATCTGTCAGACTCATTGTATCAAGATGAATTTTAACATCAAGTACCCAAAACAAGTAACTTTTGTCGGATATATCTAGAGCAATAAATTTAAATTTACTATTTCAGGAATAAACTTCAGATTTACTATTGTAGGAATAAATCGAGAAATACGTATAATGTAGAGAATTTTTATCTAAACATATCTTACAGAGCATCTCAGGCTTCAAATCAATTATTGCTTTAAGAATTATGAAGCATCGTGAAAATTAACCACTTTTGGTGATTATAGGCGTAAATAAATTTAATCACTACGAGATTTACAAAATACAGCGAGTGTAAATTCATACCTTTGATGCTTTCAAAGTATTTGATCGAGATGATAGAATCTCGTGCTGATAACATGTTATGAAATAAAGACTATGAAGTAAATATATCAACGACAAGTATAAAAAGAGACTGATATATTATTCAATTTCGAACTGATATACAAATGAATTGTTAGCTTCCTATTTATAACAGAAAAGAAGCTGCTCCGAAGCTTTACAGAAGCTACTGACAAGCTACCTGCTTGAGTTACTTACAAGTTATCTTCTTAATTGTAAGCCTGAGAAAAATACTGTAGTAATGCTTTTCAAAAAATTGCATGCTGAGCTACTTGTAAATTGCCTACTTGATTACAAACTTATTCAAAAACTTGTGTAACACTGTGATGACCCTTCTGGTCATCTTTGTGTTTTTGTATTTATTGCACTGTTAGAGCCTTTCTGTAGTGGCTCCAAGTCATTTATATCTTGCTAGGACCGATAGTTTGGTGCTCTGGTCGTTCATTTGGTCGTTTTAGCCGTTCGCCTATTTTAGAGATTTAAACTTAGAATATCATTGACTTTAGTCAACATTCTTAGTTAACGTGCTCAGAATTGAATTCTGATAGTTTTGTTAGCTCTGAAGCAATGAGTTTGGTCTAGTTGGACCTTTAGTTGAGGCCTGAGAACTTCCGGTGTGGGTTTTGTGTGATTTTCTCAGTTTTCAGGCTATTTGGAGTTGAAAGTGTAACTTCGGGTGACCTTCAATGATCGGAGGGTCGGATTCGAAATCCGACAATTCCATCAGCTCCAGAATGTTTAGTTTGGGCTAGGAAGATGGTTGGTTTGGGTTCTGGGTGAGTCAGACTCATTTTGAGCCTTTGAGTTCCTTTTCGTTAGTGTTAACTTGGGTCATCATTTCCATGAAACAACCTCGTATGGAAGTTTAGTTGATTCCGTTGAGTCCGGAACATCGTTCCCACTCTATTAGCACTATTGGTTTTTTAATATTGGTTTCCAATTGTGCCCGGAATGTCCCATCGAGTTTTCCAAAAAGTGCAGAAAGTCCGCAGCTATTTATTACTGTCATTTCGTTGCCCTTCTCCTCACTTTTCTCACTCTAAAACTCAAAATTCTCTCCACTATTTTTCTCCAGTTCAGTTCTAAACCTTGGAGAATTATTTGCTCATCGATTATCTGTAGTTCTTCGCCTCTTGGTAAGTCATCTTCCCCAACTTGCCTTCTTCGTTTTTTCTCTTAATTCCTCCATTGATGCTCATCCAAAGCTTGGATTTTATGATAGATTCTGCCCCCTAAGCTTGTGCATGTTCGTGGGTGTGAAGTTTTATCCATCTTCGGCTGATTTTCCGTTGTTTTGGTAAGTAATTCTTGCCCAATTTCCATTTTTATTTTTAAAATTTCCATTCTTTAATCCCCAACTTGGGCGAGATATTTTGGTGCCCTTCCCTTGTCATGCCTTCTTGGCATCATTGGGGTCATCGTGGTTCTTTTCATTTTTGGTTTTGGATTGTGGGCCCTGAAGGCCCACTTTTGACCCGGATATCGACCCGGCTACAATTGTAGCAATATGGGTATCGTTAGACTCGTCTTAACTTTTTATTCATGATTTTGATAGTTTGATTTTTGTTTGGAGCTTCTCGGAGTAGCTCGGCCTTAGATATTGTCGTTCCCGCAGCTTGACGTCGAACGACAAGCAGGTTACGGCTTAACTCCCTAGACTTCGCATATATTGGGTAAAATTGTACTAGTTGGTATCCTTGATTTGGGTTATTAGGTTGGTGCCACAGACCTTGATGGCTTTTCCATGATTCGTCCTATTTCTTTCCTCGTTGTGTGAAGTATTCCTATAAGTTGATATATTTATTACCCTTGTGACCCCGTGAGGTCTTGTTAACTCTGGAACATAGAAGGTGGGATTATTGGGAATGTCCGCGAGTCCCGGACATAGAAATATCCTTCTAGGATAGTTATGCTTGATGAGTAGCTTCGGAGCCTATGCAGGGCTGTTAGGTTGATTGTGAGCTGTCGGGCACCTATTTGGGTTGATCATATCATTTTCATGCATATAAAGAGATTTTTCCATGTTTTATTACAGTTTTTGGCTTCGGGCTTAAGAAAACTAATTTTCTAAACCATGCATGGCCCCGGGGGCCTTTTTTTGATGAAATGGGATTTGGAACTAGTTTGACTTGGTACGTGGATCTTCTTGGGGTAAAAGAAGGTTAAAAATATGGTTTTATCATGATTTACTACTATTGCTAGACTCGACCGGGTCAGAGTGCTAGCTGAGTTTCCTTACTTATTTGAAATGATATCAGGCTTAGCCGGGTCGGGCATCTGAGATGTTTTTACTACTGTTTTAGACCCGGTTGTGCCCGGGCACCCTTGGAAGGGTTTTTGAGTCATCTTTTCACTGTTTTAGTCCTATACAGGGTCTAGGCATACATATTTGAGACTTAGCCACTGGCTTGAACCCAGACTCGATTTCGGAGGACACATTTTGATTCTGAGTTTTAGTATGGGGTCCGGGACCTCGATGGACCTTGACGCTCTGGGCCTGAGGCTTTGGGTTGTGTATGCCGGGGGAAGGGTATATGGTGGAGTAGAGATATACGGGTTGTGTCCTTCCATTAAATCTGCCTGCTGGGTCCGATCGGTACCGGAGAAGGTACATACCCCGAGGTTTTCATTCATCATATCATCCATTGTTTGAGATACCACCCTTGTTTGCTGTTTGTTGATTGTACGCTCCGGTAGTATGGGATGTCAGAGGGTTTGTTTTCACTTGATTGCGTTCCTCGGTTGTATGGGCTGCCGAGGGACTGTAGGTAGACTCTTGTTACTTTAATCCGATATTGTTCCCTGTTACGGTTGAGTATGAGCATGATTACTATGAGGTGGTGAGTTCCTGGATTGAGTTTTGTATGACTTGATTGGGTATTAATTCCTGTATGTCGAGCATGTCTACCTTTATACTTCTCTCCCTTTTTCCTTATACTTGAGGGTACCGGTATACCGCCCATTTCTAGAACTTATTCTTATATATACTATTTTTGCAAGGATTCCAGGTGCGTTGTCCTTACTTTCACATGTGTCTGTTGTGTGTATATATTCTATATGCTACCTTATATGTTGTTTTCTGTTGTCTTCCCTCTGGGCTAGTTTCTGTGTACTTTTCATTAATTTCTGTGACTGTTTGCTTCTACTCTGTCTGCTATTTCTCTTTCACTTTATATGTGCCCAGTCGGCCTATGATACCTACTGGGTACCTTATGCTTTGCATTTGGTGCTCACCTTACCCCTGCATCTTCTGGTGCAGATCATAGCATGGGCCATCGCTGTTAGCGCGTCGAATACTCATGTGGGGTGCAATTTTTGGATCATCCAGGCTGAGGGTGAGTTCTTGGCGTTCAGAGCTTGACTTCAGTTATACTTGGTCTATTTTATACTCTTATAATTTCGGAGATGTTGTGTATATATGAATTTTGGACCTTTGTACTCCTGATGTAATTCCGCTCTTATACGCTTTGATGCCAGGTTTTGGGTTGGTTTAGATTACGCTTGTTTATCTCTCTTGTATCTATTTTCTTCTCATTATGCCCTTGCTTCTGCGTATGTATCGAATCTTCTGCTTAAACTGTTAGAAGGTAGCCCATTACTAACCATTCCGGGTTACGGGGATTGGTTCGTCTACTGGGGGGTTGTAGGTGCCATCATGACCGAGAAATTATTTTTTTCAGCCCTTCTCCTCACTTTTATCACTCTAAAACTCAAAATTCTCTCCACCATTTTGCTCCATTTCATTTCTAAACCTTGGGGAATTATTTGTTCGTTGATTATCCATAGTTCTTTGCCTCTTGATAAGTCATCTTCCCCAACTTGCCTTCTTCAGTTTTTCTCTTAATTCCTCCATTGATGCTCATCCAAAGATTGGATTTTGTGATAAAATTTGCCCCCTAAGCTTGTGCATGCTCGTGGGTGTGAAGTTTTATCCATCTTGAGCTGATTTTCCATTGTTTTGGTAAGTATTTCTTGCCCAATTTTTATTTTTATTTTCGAAATTTCCGTTCTTTAATCCCCAACTTGGGTGGACTATTTTGGTGCCTTCCCTTGTCCAATTGTGCTCAAATTTGGAGCATGCCTTCTTGTCATCGTTGGGGTCATCGTGATTCTTTTCATTTTTAGTTTTAGGTTCCGATCCCTGCAGGCCCACTTTTGACCCGGATATCGACCCAGCTACAATTGTTGCAATATGGGTATCGTTAGACTCGTCTTAACATTTTATTTATGAATTTGATAGTTTGATTCTCGTTCGGAGCTTCTCGGAGCAGCTCAGCATCAGATATCGTCATTCCCGCAGCTTGTCATTGGATGACAAGTAGGTTACGGCTTAACTCCCTAGACTTCGTATATATCGGGTAAAATTATACTAGTTGGCATCCTTGGTTTGGGTTATTAGGTTGGTACCACAGACCTTGACCGCTTTTCCATGATTCATTCTATTTCTTTCCTCCATTGTTTATTACCCTTGTGACCCCGTGAGGTCTTGTTGATTCTAGAACATAGAAGGTGGGATTATTGGGAATGTCCGCGAGTCCCGGACATAGAAATATCCTTCTAGGCTGGTTATGCTTGCTGAGTAGCTTCGGAGCCTGTGCAGGACCGTTAGGTTGATTGTGAGCTGTCGGGCAGCTATTTGGGTTGATCATATCATTTCCATGCATATGAAGAGGGTTTTCCACATTTTATTATGGTTTTTGGCTTCGGGCCTATGGAAACTGATTTTCTAAATCTTGCATGACCCCGGGGGGGCATTTTCGATGAAATTTGATTTAGAAATGGTTTGACTTGATACGTGGATCTTCTTGGGGTAAAAGAAAGTTAAAGATATGTTTTTATCATGATTTACGACTATTGTTAGACTCGACCGGGTCGGAGTGCTAGCTGAGTTTCCTTACTGATTTAAAATGATATCAGGCTCGGCCGAGTCGAGCATCTGAGATGTTTTTACTACTGTTTTAGACCCGGTTGTGCCCGGGCACCCTCAGAAGGGTTTTTGAGTCATCTTTTTCATTGTTTTAGTCCTAGATAGTGTCTAGGCATGCATATTTGAGACTTAGCCACTGGCTTGAACCCGGACTCAATTTCAGAGGACACGTTTTGATTTTGAGTTTTAGTATGGGGTCCAGGACCTCCATGGACCTTGCCGCTCCGGGCCTGAGGCTTTGGGATGCGTGTGTTGGGGGAAGAGTATACGGTGGAGTAGAGGTATACGGGTTGTGTCCTTCCATGGAACCTGCCTGCTCGGCCCGATCGGCACCGAAGTAAGTACATACAGAGGTTTTATTTCACCCTGAGGTTTTCATGCATCATATCATCCATTATTTAAGATACCACCCTTGTTTGTTGTTTGTTGATTGTACGCTCCGGTTGTCACGCCCCGAGGTTAGCCCCTAGACGTAACACGGGACTCAAAACCACGAGGATCCCAAGCTAACCCTTGGTCATAGCATTCTCAAGCATAACAAAGAAATAATACATAGCGGAAACATCAACATAAATCCAAAACCAGAAGACATATCATAAATGTAGAGTCGAATAAAAAATAAAACTCAGAAATCATCTCATAAGGTCTATGTCTGAAAAGCCTCTAATACTATCATAGAGAGTTATTGGGACAACACCCCCCAACTAACTCGAACATCTGAAAATAAAGAAGAATTAACTGAGGTGGAGCCTAGCCCTCGGACTATGAGGACTCACCAATAGCTAGGTAGGAGTGGTCGGATCTCTAGCCACGAATCTGAGTAGGAGTACCTGAGTCTGCATCATAAAAGAATGTAGCACAATATGCGTTAGTACTATGGAATGTACTAAGTATGTGAGTGATGCATAAGTAAGGAAAACATGTTTTAAAATGATCTGATTTCATAAAGAAGGACCATAAACCAAAATCAAGGTATAAAGCAAAATACATGAAACAAGGCTTAATTTTCATAACTTAGATTCATATAATTTCATAGCTTGAAAATAATATGTGGGAGTTTCTCTTAACCGACATTAAACCATGCTGAGCTACATGGAGTTTAGTGTCTTGCACCCACACTGAAAGAGTTGTCCTAACTGGCCAAGGTTAGAACCATTTCGTACCAAAATCCTGTCATAATAAGCCTCAACACGGGCAACCTACGGTGGCAACGTAGTTTTGGACTTGGGTTGTCTGAACCCTAATCTCTCGGTGCTAAATACTACTCCCAAACCATAATAATAACATAAGCTCATATACATGCGACATATCTAATGCCAACTTGTTCATACTTGTTCATACCCCGGATCGTCATACTACTCATGAGTTTTAGTTTAGAAAATAGCTCATAAGTAGTGATGGAACATCGGGTGTCTTGCCTTGCATCATATTTCATTTCAAGGAAAAACTTGCATACTTCATGACTTGTAAAATTTTGCATAGCTCTAGTTCAATTTTCATAAAACATATGTTTTCATAGAATCATAAGAACTAGGCATGCAACTTCATAATTACATAATGGCCATGATAGCTAATCGTGCCTACATTCTCTTGAAAACATGCAAATTCATGGGTTTATGCTAGAAATCAACTTTCATGCTTGGGCTTTTAAAATCAACAAGAGAATCATAATTAAATCATGGGTAATCAATAAAAAAGCATAAATTTAAACATAAAAACTAATTTCATAAACTTTCCCCAATTCTAGATCAAAACCCTAATTCATAACCTTATTATTCAAATTAAGACTTGAGGATTTTGGGCAAAAGGGTGAAAGGAACTCATTGTTAAAAGCCCACATACCTTGGATAAAGATTACCCACTTCAATGGAAAAGAATTGGAGACTTGACTTGGAGCTTGGAGACTTGAGCTTGAAGAGGGATTTCCCTTTTTGGGAGGAGATTGAGGATCTTAGGATGAACTTAGGGTAATATGGGTGAAAACCCTTGTCAAAGTAGTCAAAACGACTTCACTTAATACATAATAGGGTGGGAAATGACCAAAATGAACCTGGGTTTTTAATTAAAAGAAGTTGGAATTTTGGTCAACTTCAATGTCCACGAGTAGAGTCTACGACTCGTAGACTTTTCCACGACTCCTGGACTGCTAGTCGTGGAAGCTGCTTGAAAATCAACCTGCAAAAGGCATTCTACGATTCAACAGGATGACTCGTGGAAACTTCCACGAGTCGTGGAATCCATTCGTGGAACTCAGGCTAAGAAGTCAGTTTGCAGAAGACTCTCCAAGAGTCAACAGGATGACTCATGGAATCTTCCACGAGCAGTAGGGTCGAATCGTGGAAGTCAGGAAAATGTTTGGCCTCTGATGGAGTTCCACGAGTCAACACCATAACTCGTAGAAAGTTCCACGAGTCGTGGAAGTGACTCGTGGAAGTCAGTACTGAAGTTGGTCTGCAGGGCTGAGATCACGAGTCCCTTCCACGACTCGTGGTCCCTGAAACTTGGATTTTTCTATAGTTTTTTAACTTAGTTAACTGGGTACGAGTACGGGGTGTTAAAATATCCCCCCCTTGGGATCATTCATCCTCGAATGAAGGCTAGACAAGGGAAACTGAGGGGAAAACAGCCCAACCAAAAATCAAAACATAGAAATCAAGGGGTAATTTTAAAACCAGAACTTTTCAACCTGAAAACATGATAAACTAACTTCGTAAAACATGGATGCATGCTAAAATCATGATAGGAACTGATGGAGAAGAATCGGAGGGACATATTAAGGAGAAAACTAGTACCTCAAGCTGGAACTGAATCGAAAGGAAAGAGATGAGGATATTTGGCCTTCATGGCATCCTCCGCTTCCCAAGTAGCACCTTCAACAAGCTGATTCCTCCAAAGGACTTTTACCGAAGCGACTTCTTTATTTTGCAACCTCCAAACCTGACGATCAAGGATCTCCAAGGGAACCTCCTTATAAGTGAGACTATCCTTCACACCTACATCTTCCAAAGGAACAATCAAGCTCGGATCACCAACACACTTCTTCAACAAGGAAACATAGAAAACTGGATGAACCGCTTCCAACTCCGTTGGCAACTCCAACTCATAAGCAACACTACCAACTCTCCTCGAAATCCGATAAGGACCTACAAAATGGGGACTAAGTTTTCCTTTCTTTCCAAACCTCCTTACACCCCTCATGGGTGACACCTTAAGGAAAACTCAATCATCAACTTCAAATTCTAACTCCCTTCTCCTCTCATCCGCAAAAGATTTTTGTCGACTCTGAGCGGTTTTCAACCTCTCCCGAATAAGCTGAACCTTCTCCATAGTCTCATGCATAGAATCTGGACCAATCAAGGCTATCTCACAAACCTCGAACCAACCAATAGGAGATCTACACCTCTGACTATAAAGTGCCTCATATGGAGCCATCTGGATGCTAGAGTGAAAGTTGTTGTTGTAGGCAAACTCGATAAGAGGTAAGTGATCGTCCCAATTTCCTTTGAAGTCAATAACACAAGCCTTCAACATATCCTCCAAAGTCTGAATAGTACGCTCGGCCTGGCCATCGTCTGAGGGTGAAAAGCGGTGCTAAGCTTCACCTTAGTACCAAGACCTTTCTGAAATGACCTCCAAAACTAAGATGTAAACTGAGGACCTCTATCCGAAATGATAGACAAAGGAACACCATGCAATCGGACTATCTCCCGAATGTAGAGTCTGGCATAATCATCTGCGGTATCCGTAGTCTTAACAGCCAAGAAATGGTATGACTTGGTCATCCGGTCGACAATCACCCAAATGGAGTCATGTTGCCTTCGAGTACGAGGCAAACCCGCAATAAAGTCCATATTGATTGCTTCCCATTTCCAAGTGGGAAGGTTAATATCCTGAAGCATACCACCTGGCCTTTGATGTTCCACTTTTACCTGTTGACAATTGGGACACTCAGCCACAAACCCGGCTATGTCCTTTCATACCATTCCACCAAAAGACTTTTCGTAGGTCACGGTACATCTTAGTGGCACCCGGATGAATGGAGTATCTAGAACTGTGAGCCTCGGACAAAATCTATTGTCTCAACCCATCAATATCTGGCACACACAAGCGACCCTGATAACGAAGCACATCATCTCCCCCTTGGGAGAAAACCTCAACCCTTTGCTAACGAACTGCACCCTTAAGCTGAAGTAGAACGGGATCTTGGTCTTGCTTGGCTTTCACCTCATCCACTAAGGATGATTTGGCATTATTAGTCACAATCACACCACCTTCGGTCGAGTCCATAAGGCAAACTCCCAACCGAGCGAACCTATGAACTTCTTTAACCAACTCTTTCTTCCCATCTTCAATAGAAGTTACACTTCCCATGGACAATCTACTCAAAGCATCCACCATAACATTGGCCTTACCCGGATGGTAAAGCACACTCATATCATAATCTTTAAGGAGTTCAAGCCATCTCCTTTGTCACAAATTCAACTCCTTCTGAGTGAACAATATTGAAGACTCTTATGATCGGTGAAAACATCCACATGCACTCCATACAAGTAGTGTCTCTAAATCTTCAAAGCAAAAACCACGGCCGCTAGTTCAAGATCATGAGTGAGATAGTTCTTCTCATGAGTCTTAAGCTGTCTAGAAGCATAAGCAATCACTTTACCGCATTGCATCAAAACACAACCCAAACCAATTCTGGAGGCATCACAATACACAACAAAATTATTTAAGCCCTCGGGTAAAGCTAACACTGGGGTTGTAGTCAATCGAGTCTTCAACTCCTGAAAACTTTTCTCACATGAGTCGGACCACTGGAACTTAACCTTTTTCTGAGTCAATCGGGTCAATGGGAAGCAAGGGAAGAAAACCCTTCCATAAACCTCCTATAGTGACCAGCTAAACCCAAGAAACTTCTAATATCAGACGGAGAAGTGGGTCTAGGCCAGTTCTTAACTGCTTCAATCTTTTGAGAATCAACCTGAATACCATCACTAGTCACAATATGACCCAGAAAAGCAACCGACTGCATCCAAAACTCGCACTTGCTAAACTTAGCAAACAACTGTCTATCCTTGAGAGTTTGCAACACAACTCTCAAGTGATCCGCATGCTCCTCCTCACTCCGAGAGTAGATGAGGATATCATTAATGAAAACAATCACAAACATATCCAAATACTATTTGAACACACGGTTCATTAAATCCATAAAAGTTGCCAAAGCATTCGTTAGACCAAAATACATAACAACAAACTCATAATGACCATACCGAGTCCGGAAGGCTGTCTTCGAGATATCACGTTCCCGAACCCGAAGCTGATGATAACCGAATCTACGGTCGATTTTGGAGAAGAAACTAGCACCTTGAATCCATCGAACAAGTCATCAATCTAGGAATGGGATACTTATTTTTGATTGTGACCTTGTTCAATTGACGGTAATCAATACACATCCTAAAAGTAAATCAGGACGTATCTCGAACTTACAAGACACATTAGGGGTTTCAAAAGATAAGGATGCACCAGGATCCAATAAGGCATACACATCAAGAGAGAAGACTTTTAACATACTGGTAACCACATCTGGTGAACTCTCCTGATCCTGATGGGAGGACATAGAATAAAGACGGTTCTGGCGCTGACCGCCCGAACTAGAAGCGGTGCCCTGCAAGGCTGGTCTACCACCTAAAGCTGCTGGAGAGGACTAAGTCCTACCACCTCCCTGCCGCTTCTTAGCTTAAGGCAATCTCTGAGCGAGTGCCCAGTCTGTCCACAACTATAGCATGCACCCGAGCCCAAACTACACTCTCCTGGGTGATTCCCACACTTGGTGCAAACGGGGAAAGAAGGCCCCTTAGCAACACTTCACTGAGACTAGGAATAAGAACTAAACCCTCTACCACTCTGATCACGATGAGGCTTCTGAGCCTGGGTAGGAGCACTAGCATAAGAGTGAACAAGACCTGATGACTTATTTTGGAAGGAAGAGCGATGTCCACCTTCGGACCTGTGATGACCAAACCCCGATCTCTCGGATCTAACTCTCTTGTTCTCCCTTGCCATCTCCCTAATCTTGTCACCCTCAATCTGAAGGGCAAGAGTCATGAGATGAGAGATGTTCATGTCACTCAACAACAAAGCAGACCTACACTCCTTCTTCACCATATCGGAAACACCATAGATGAATTTGCTCATTTGATCATGTGGGTCCGCTACCATTGAGGGAGCATATCTAGACAACTGAGTGAACTTCAAACTATACTCTTGCACCGACATCGAACCTTGTCTCAGGTTCACAAATTCTTCCACTTTTGCTTGCCTCAACTCACGGGGAAAGAACCTATCAAGAAAGGCCCTCTCAAAACACTCCCAAGTCGTGGGGATCGCATCCCTCACCCAAGCCTCTTTCCATTGCATGAACCAAATATGAGCCACATCCTTGAGTTGATAGGATGCAAGCTCCACACAATCAACACCCGCTACTTGCATAATCTCGATGATCTTCTTCACTTCATCAACAAAGTTAAGCGGATCCTCTCCCACTTTCGAACCACAAAACTCTGGCGGGTTCACACTGATGAAGTCACAAACTCGGGCTGCTACCCCACCTTGAGGATGAGCGGGGGCAGGAGCCTATTGATTTGCCAAAGTCTAAGCCAATAGGTGAATAGCATTCCTAAACTCATCATTCGTGACATCGGGAATCGGAACTTGAGGAGCGGCATTTCGAGCGGCTCAGGGAGGCATAGCACGTCGAGGAGGCATAATCTGAAACGCATAAGATAAGAATTAGAGGAATATTAGACTTAAGCTCTATCGCACGATGTGATCATGAAAGAAGTGAAGTTTTTCTAAGATACCTCATAGCTTCCTTTTCATATGTGTGGCGCGCTTCACACACATGAAAAAGACTCTACTCGATACGGCTTTCACATATCCTAGGACTCTTAAACCTGAGGCTCTGATACCAAGTTTGTCACGCCCCGAGGTTACCCCCTAGACGTAACATGATACTCGGGACCACGAGGATCCCAAGATAACCCTTGGTCATAGCATTCTCAAGCATAACAAAGAAATAAGACATAGAGGAAGCATCAACATAAATCCAAAGCCGGAAGACATATCATAAATGTAGAGTCGAATAGAAAATACAACTCAGAAATCATCTCATAAGGTCTATGTCTAAAAAGTCTCTAATACTATCATAGAGAGTTGTTGGGACAACACCCCCCAACTAACTCGAACATCTGAAAATAAAGAAGATAATAAACTGAGGTGGAGCCTAGCCCTCGGACTATGAGGACTCACCAATAGCTAGGTAGGAGTGGCCAGATCTCTAGCCACGGATCTGAGTAGGAGCACCTGAGTCTGCATCATAAAAGAATGTAGCGCAATATGCGTTAGTACTATGGAATGTATTAAGTATGTGAGCGATGCATAAGTAAGGAAAACATGTTTTAAAATGATCCGATTTCATAAAGAAGGACCATAAACCAAAATCAAGGTATAAAGCAAAATATATGAAACAAGGCTTAATTTTCATAACTTAGATTCATATAATTTCATAGCTTGAAAATAATACGTGGGAATTTCTCTTAACCGACATTAAACCATGCTGAGCTACATGGAGTTCAGTGTCTTGCACCCACACTGAAAGAGTTATCCTAACCAGCCAAGGTTAGAACCATTTCATACTAGAATCCTGTCATAGTAAGCCTCAACACGGGCAACCTACGGTGGCAACGTAGTTTTGGACTTGGATTGTCTGAACCCTCGTCTCTCGGTGCTAAATACTACTCCAAAAATATAATAATAACATAAGCTCATATACATGCGACATATCTAATGCCAACTTGTTCATACTTGTTCATACTTATTCATACTTGTTCATATCCCGGATCGTCATACTACTCATGAGTTTTAGTTTAGAAAATAACTCATGAGTAGTGATGGAACATCGGGTGTCTTGCCTTGTATCATCTTTCATTTCATGGAAAAACTTGCATACTTCATGACTTGTAAAATTTTACATAGCTCTAGTTCAATTTTCATAAAACATATGTTTTCATAGAATCATAAGAACTAGGCATGCAACTTCATAATTACATAATGGTCATGATATCTAATCGTGCCTACATTCTCTTGAAAACATGCAAATTCATGGGTTTATGCTAGAAATCAACTTTCATGCTTGGCCTTTTAAAATCAACAAGAGAATCATAATAAAATCATGGGTATTCAATAGAAAACCATAAATTTAAACATAGAAACTGATTTCATAAACTTTCCCCAATTCTAGATCAAAACCCTAATTCATAACTTCATAATTCAAATTAAGACTTGGGGATTTTGGGCACAAGGGTGAAAGGAACCCATTGTTAAAAGCCCACATACCTTGGATGAAGATTACCCACTTCAATGGAAAAGAATTGGAGACTTGACTTGGAGCTTGGAGACTTGAGCTTGAAGAGGGATTTCCCTTTTTGGGAGGAGATTGAGGATCTTAGGATGAACTTAGGGTAATATGGGTGAAAACCCTTCTCAAAGTAGTCAAAACGACTTCACTTAATATATAATAGTGTGAAAATGACCAAAATAACCCTGGGTTTTTAATTAAAAGAAGCTGGAATTTTGGTCAACTTCAGTGTCCACGAGTGGAGTCTACGACTCGTAGACTTTTCCACTACTCGTGGACTGCTAGTCGTGGAAGCTGCTTGAAAATCAACCTGCAGAAGGCATTCTACGATTCAACAGGACGACTCGTGGAATCCAGTCATGGAACTCAGGCTAAGAAGTCAGTCTGCAGAAGACTCTACACGAGTCAACAGGATGACTCGTGGAAGCTTCCACGAGCCGTAGGGTCGAGTCGTGGAAGTCAGGAAAATGTTTGGCCTCTGATGGAGTTCCACGAGTCAACAGCACGACTCATAGAAAGTTCCATGAGTCGTGGAAGTGACTCGTGGAAGTCAGTACTGAAGCTGGTCTGCAGGGCTGGGATCACGAGTCCCTTCCACGACTCGTGGAACCTTCCACGACTCGTGGACTTGACTCGTGGTCCCTGAAACTTGGATTTTTCTAAAGTTTTTAACTTAGATAACTGGGTACGAGCGGGGTGTTACACCGGTAGTATGGGATATCAGAGGGTTTATTTTCACTTGATTGCTTTCATCGGTTGTATGGGCTACCGAGGGACTGTAGGTAGACTCTTGTTACTTTATTCCGATATTGTTCCCTGTTACGGTTGAGTATGAGCATGATTACTGTAAGGTGGTGAGTTCCTGGATTGAGTTTTGTATGACTTGATTGGGTATTAATTTATGTATGTCGAGCATGTCTACCTTTATTCTTCTCTCCCTTTTTCCTTATACTTGAGGGTACCGGTATACCACCCATTTCTAGAACTTATACTTATATATACTGTTTTTGCAAGGATTCCAGGTGCGTTGTCCTTACTTTCACATGTGCCTGTTGTGTGTATATATTCTATATGCTACCTTATATGTTACTTTCTACTGTCTTCTCTCTGGGCTAGTTCCTGTGTACTTTTCATTAATTTCTGTGACTGTTTGCTTCTACTCTGTCTGTTATTGCTCTTTTACTTTATATGTGCCCAGTCGGCCTATGATACCTACTAGGTACCTTATGCTTTGCATTTGGTCCTCACCCTACCCTCTGCATCTTCTGGTGCAGATCCTAGCGTTGGCCATCGCCGTTAGCGCGTCGGAGACTCGTGTGGGATGCAGTTTTTGGATCATCCAGGCTGAGGGTGAGCTCTTGGCGTTCAGAGCTTGACTTCAGTTATCCTTGGTGTATTTTATACTCTTATAGTTTCGGAGACATTGTGTATATATGACTTTTGGACCTTTATACTCCTGATGTAGTTTGACTCTTATACGCTTTGATACCAGGTTTTGGGTTGGTTTAGATTCCGCTTGTTTATATCTCTCTTGTATCTATTTTCTTCTCATTATGCCCTTGCTTCCGCTTATGTATCGAATCTCCGCTTAAACTGTTAAAAGGTAGCCCATTACTAACCGTTCCTAGCTACGGGGATTGGTTCGTTTACTGGGGGTTGTAGGTGCCATCATGACCGAGAAATCGGATCGTGACAAACACTGTATTTATAATATACTTAATAAATTAAAATTGGTACTCACTGATTTGAGTACACCGACAAAGTTGGTATCCCAAAGGGTTGTTTGATATGCGGGATAAGATGGGGCATTTCAAAATTAAATTTAGGATAAAATTTATACTGAATAAATTTATATTGTTAACCAAAATGCAGTATAAATTTTATCCCAAAATTAATCCTGAATACCACCTTTTATCTCATTAAACTTGAAATTATTTTATCCCACCTTCTAAGTGAAATAAATTAGTCCAAAAATTATAATCACAAGATTATTATTCCGAAATGATTTAGTATGCAAACCAAACGATCCCAGAGATTAGTATAAATTAAATCTCGGAGCGCTAAATAATACTACTCCCTCCATTTCAATTTATTTGTGTAGTTTTGATTTCGCACAAACTTTAATAAAGTAAAAAAGAATTTTAAATATTGTGATTTTAAATAAAAGATATATTAAATATATCATGAATCATGATATCAAGTTAATCTTATAATCTGTATATAGAAAGTTAATTTAAAAAAGAAAAAAAATTATACGGACTAAAATGAATTTAAGAACAAATTATTAAAACGGGGGGAGGGAGTACTATATTTGGTTAGTAGAATACTGATTCTTTATAATATTAATAATATAGTAGTAAGAATTAACCATTGCAGTAACATCTTACTAATTTCCAAAACTGCCAGCTTTGCATGAAATAACTCTATCAAATCTCTCTCACACACATACACACTGAGCAGTATATAGCCAAGAGATGAAGAGGAAGAAGCATTGAGAGGTGAAAGCGATTTGAGTTTTTTTGTTTGTTTGTTTATTAGTTTGCTGTGTAAATGGGAAAGAGAAACAGAGTAGACGAATGAGTTTACTGAAGCAGCAGCAATGACTACAAAAAGCCAAAACAGACTCTTAACATCCACAATTTCCCTCTTTTTCTCTCTCCTTTTCCCTTTCAAGAATTGGGTTTTGGTCACTTTCTTCAAACATTGAATTTTGCTGAAGAGAAGAAAAAAAAAGAATCTTTCAGTACACTTTTTGTTTTTGGGAGAATTGAGTTACTAATGAAAGGGTTGGAGTTACCAAATTGGTTTGCTTTCTTCTGTGGTTGATATTGACTGAGTTGACCCCACTTGTGACTACAACTTACTTGAAAACAAAAAGCAAAAAATCAAATCTTTTTTGGATATATACACTCTGTTCCATTTCCGATTTTGGCTTTTGGGGTTTTCTTTTTGGCCTGAAACTCTTGGAGGGTTCAGGTTAAGCAGTAGCTGTTGGATTTGATCTGAGAGATGGCTTCAGGGATGGAAATTGATGAAGAGAATAATAATGAAAATAAAGGAGGCATGTGGGAATTAGAACAAAAGCTTGATCAGCCTATGGATGAGGAGGCTGGAAGGCTAAGAAATATGTATAGAGAAAAGGTAACATGTACCTTTCTTTTGATTCCTCAGGAATGGGTTAATGTCAAAGATACCTTCTTTTCTTTCTAAACCTTTTGCTTTACTTCTTTAGTGTTTCTCTTTCCTTTTTCTTTTTTTCTTTTCCTTTTAAAGGGGCTAAAACACTGCTGGATTCATTTGATTAATAATTGAACTTTAATATGTTAGCACTCAATCAGCTTGAAGATGCTTGGATGGTTTCTTACCTACTTGATCTTAATGCATAAAATATGTATGTAAAGAATTACATGGATCTTGTACGACATGAATTAGCGATTGGATAGCTATTCTATTAAATCTGGAGGATGATTTTAGACTGATATCAAATATCATGTATCACATGCGTGTGTATATATGGTGTGTATGTGTTGGGGGGGGGGGGGGGGGGGGGGGGGGGAAGTGTACATACATATAATTCATGTATATGTAGATAGTCATGTATGCACTTGTTAACTTCATCTTTATGAAAGCAACAGTAATGAATGATCAAAAGCAGAAAACTGAAATTGTACATCATCTGCAAACTTCATACTTGCATTTCTTCGACCCGGTGCTTGTTTTTCTAATTTCGTTGATCACAAAGTGGAGTAACTTATGGACCATTTTAGTTCTGCTCATTGTTTAGCGAGTTGCCTGATTCACTTGTCTTAATTCAGAAATTCTCGACATTGTTGTTATTGCGGCTTGCTTATCAAAGTCTTGGAGTGGTGTATGGAGACCTTGGGACATCTCCCTTGTATGTCTACAATAATACATTTCCCCATGGAATTGACGATCCAGAAGATGTCATTGGAGCACTCTCATTAATTATATACTCTCTTACGCTTATCCCTCTCCTCAAGTATGTTTTCATAGTATGTAGAGCAAATGACAATGGCCAAGGTAAGTTGATTTTGCAGTAAAAGTTACACATCTGATTAGTATATTGATACCTCATATCTGTGTATGCATGTCCTATGATTAGTAAGTGTTCCATGTCTCTTTCAAAAGTCAGCAGGATTAATGCTAAATGAAAGTATTCTGTGTAGCTGAAAATTCTAACTCTGTGCTACTAAGACATTTTGGAAATGGCAATAATTATATACTCCCTTACGCTTATCCCTCTCCTCAAGTATGTTTTCATAGTATGTAGAGCAAATGACAATGGCCAAGGTAAGTTGATTTTGCAGTAAAAGTTACACATCTGATTAGTATATTGATACCTCATATCTGTGTATGCATGTCCTATGATTAGTAAGTGTTCCATGTCTCTTTCAAAAGTCAGCAGGATTAATGCTAAATGAAAGTATTCTGTGTAGCTGAAAATTCTAACTCTGTGCTACTAAGACATTTTGGAAATGGCAATAATTATATACTCCCTTACGCTTATCCCTCTCCTCAAGTATGTTTTCATAGTATGTAGAGCAAATGACAATGGCCAAGGTAAGTTGATTTTGCAGTAAAAGTTACACATCTGATTAGTATATTGATACCTCATATCTGTGTATGCATGTCCTATGATTAGTAAGTGTTCCATGTCTCTTTCAAAAGTCAGCAGGATTAATGCTAAATGAAAGTATTCTGTGTAGCTGAAAATTCTAACTCTGTGCTACTAAGACATTTTGGAAATGGCAGATTATCCACCTTTCATTGACTGGATTAGGCTAGCTGTCCTTTCCCCCAGTTTGAAGAACGGTCAATTAGACAAAACTGCAATTTCTGGGTTACAACTGGAAACCTGGCACTGAAAATCAGGGCTAAAAATCTATAGGATGTTTGAAAGAGTGTGTGTTTGTGTAAGGTGGGGTGAGAGACATAGAATATATAGAGCAGATACATCAAGAAACTGATACACCTAATATAGCATTATTCTGGAGTTGCTTTCTTCTTGGAGAAAATGAAATCAAAGGTGGGCTGTAGGTATGGCGAAGAAAAAATATTCTGACAGAAACGCATAATGCTGCTGATTCCTCCTTAGTTGGACACCGAAGATTCCTTTGTTTTCTCTTGGATTCTGCATAATTGCAGGGTAGGACATCTGTTTCAGATTTGACATGGTCTGCAAAACTCCCTTTCCTGCGAATCATTTTGTGTGATTTGTTTAACAAAGCAATTCAAATATGGTTTTAAAATTTGTTTCAACAAGCAAAATGGTATTTTCTCCTTAAGCAATTTTGCTGATGCTTCTCAGTTCCTACTCCCTTTCTTTTTGGTATCCATTGTAATTAAAGTTTTCATACTCTTCCTCTCCCCCAGTCATTTTCATGTCACCTAAGTTGGTATATGACAACAATCCACCTGTACTTACTTTCAGAAAAACTCCTTTTATAGATAGTAATAAATGGGAACTTCTTGAATGCTTGAAAATGACTGATGTTCTCATTCCAATAACCTAATTTTCCCAAATCTAGAATAAATATATACAAAAGAGGATAAATTGTATATATTTCGCGTAAATATAAAGTTAGGATCAAGCAAAAAACGACTTCTGATCTTGTTAGAGATTATACCCTGCAGAAACACACCACATTCTAGTCATGCGTTCTAACCTTATGCACCACACCACTACCAGCAACAGCATAGCATCTGTCCATTCTTCTTATCACCATAATCTCAATATTTAATAGCAAAAAATTCATTAACCAAAGATGTGGCAACACAGTGTTCCTCAAGCAACTCAAACTGTTTCTTGCCATCTACCTCAATGCGATGAACAATATAAAGACAACTTGGAGTGAGTCTTAGACTCTTAGCCACTCAATCCTACTAACATGAAACCCTGAAATTTCATCTCACACCTCTCAAAATGAGGCACCATTGCTGAATGCTAAGGAGGTATGATAAGATTCATGACAAGAAATATGACACAAGATTATCTGTTATAAAACTGTAATTAATAAAGGGGGTTAGCTCTTGTTAACCTGGTACACCACAGCCTACTTGTTCAGTCACTGCATCAATTAAAGAACTCGAACTGTTGCAGTCGACTAATCTCTCTTTGTCGAGAAGGAAAAGACAGTCTAGCATCCCGAAAGCAGTCTGCCCAATTCTTTTGTATTATTAACCAAGCAATCCCAGAGGCCAAGCTGGCAAAATTTGGAACACAGCTGATAATGGCCCCGCTCCTCTACCTTTCTCCACTTAAATAGCAGGCTTTAGTTTGTGGTAGATTTCGTACCACACATCATGTTCTACGCTCTTACTACTAGACCAAGCTTAGTCTAATTGGAGATGTGAGCAGTCTATCCAATTCTTTTGCCCTCAGCTTAGTCTAATTGAAGATGTTTTATCACAAGGATTTGTCTCTTGAAGTCCTCTTAAATTAAAATGTTAAATGTGAACCGAATCTTAGAAAGTACGTGCCCTGTATTACCATCAAATAATACCTTAAAACGAAAAGGAGTTACTAAGCAACCATACCTCCAAAGATTGCAATATGTAGTCTTTGGGTCTGCCTATCATTATCCATTAGACTGACTCCAATCCTCCATTAGACAAGAGAACCTGTACTGATACTAAATGGCCCATTGATAAGTATTAGAGCCCGTTTGAATTGGCTTATTTTAAGTGTTTTTTAAGTTAAAATAGCTTTTAAGCTGTTTTATAGTGTTTGGGTAAGGTAAAAAAGTGCTTCTGGACACTTAATTTTAAGCCAAAATAGCAAAAATAAAAGCTAAAAGCTAAAAGCTGGGATTTCTAACTTAAAAAAAGCAGCTTAAAATAAGCCTATCCAAACAGGCTCTTAAGCTATAAGTAGCTCATATTGCTATAAGGAAAGAGTGGAACAATATGAAATAGGACAAAAGAGAGATCTCTCATCAACATAAATGCCTCTGCTTAATATTTTCTAGCTTGACAAGAGATATCGAATTTTGATTGTTAATTTTTATTATATGCCAAAACAACTTTCTTATGTGATTGTCTCATAGATGGTAATGCTTTGCTGAATATTAATGCTTTTTGTATGCAATGTTTTGTTTAGAAATTGAGGCTAGTTGTTTACTGCAGCAAACCAATTCTCCAATTGTGACGATGCTATGGAAGCTTCACTAAGTAAAATTGAACTTCATTTTAAAATCAAATGATAGGACTACTATGTATGGGTCGTTCATCAGATTTTGTCACATTTGGTTAAGGTAGTTGCTGTTTGTTTCTTTGTGTTTTTCTGAATTCCTCATTATTGTGTAACTATAGTGAATCATGAGATACATTTTCTGATAATTACTTGGTACCTTATCAGTTTGATCTAACTGTAACTGCTCTCTGCCAGAATCTTCAGCTACAAGTTCCTAATGCAAGAATTAGATAAATTAAAGAAGCACCAATATAAGTATTCTATGATGCACTAGGGTGGAAGAACTGAATTTACCATTTTCAGGTGGGACTTTTGCTCTTTATTCATTACTCTGTCGACATGCTAAGATAAAGACAATTCCGAACCAACACCGAACTGATGAGGAGCTGACAACTTATAGCCGTAGCACATTCCATGAGCATTCATTTGCTGCGAAAACAAAAAGATGGTTGGAGGCATATCCATTCAGGAAGAATGCACTTCTTATTCTTGTAGTTGTTGGCACCTGCATGGTAATTGGTGATGGAATTCTCACTCCTGCCATATCAGGTAGACTAGCTTAAAGTTCATCTTGTACTTGTCAGCTGTTACTGATTAGGTTGAAGTTCATCATTTATTATCAAGTGAAGAACTCTACCTGATAATATTTTTCCAGAAAACAATCTTATTAGCTGGTGTTAGATAAAACTCGATGATTACAAACGACACTTGAATACATTTCTAGTATAGTGTACCTGCTGATAGTTTTATTGTAGTTAGATGATAACTACTTGTTGAACTTGTATTTTAGTGATTACAGGGGGAAAGCAAGACACCATGCATCCATCTCAAAAAGTACTTGAGTTGCACTCGATAGAATCCACTATTGCCAGCGTTGTACGTTTCCTATAGTTACTCCTTGTACATCCAAACTCACCATTTGATGATGGAAATGCCATTTAAGTTGTCAAGAATCTACATTTTATGCTTCCCCATATCCATTCCCTTTTAATACTTCTAAACCACACAAATTGATAAGGAAATTGTCGATTGAAGTTTGGCAACAATAGATGAGATTGATTGACTATTATCTTTACTTTTCTTGGGGGATCTTCCACTTTTGTAACAAGTTACTTGATATCACTAAGATTCAGCTTTGGCGAAAGCTACTTGTTGCTTTTGCCCTTGCTCCCTACAATTATAACCAACAAAACACCATGCTTGACCAATACGTAATATTATATACTAACCCCGCCCCTCTTGGTGAAAGTCATGAGAGGTAAGGATTAAGGATTTGCTAACATGATGATGTTGATTAGAATTACCTCGTCTACAAGAACGCGACTTAGTAAGAGACCGACGGTGTAGCATAAAAGAGGTTGTGCTCTAAAGTCTAACCTGATTGGAGTAGCAACCCAATGTGATAGCTTGTTTTTACTCATACATGAGGATATTCCCTGTCAAGTCAACCTCCTATAAAGCTACCCTCTTTTAGTTTGTTTCACGAACAAAGCGGGCTTTTCACCAATAGTTTCCAGCTCGAAGCAAGTTGGCTACTGAGACATATATGATAGGCCAATTCGACATCATTGTTACATGAATCCTAAAGGTGACCCCTATGAATTCTAGAGGGGATCCTGTTGCATGGAGTAGCATTTAGTCCTATGTGACACTTAGCTCCCATGCTTCTTTTTGGTGTTTTTTGAGTTCTGACTTTTAGTCATCTATTTTAGTTTTTCAGCATGCCCCATCAGTGCCAACCTGATGCTTTTTCTTGGGTCAAGTATGACTTGAATTGAAGATCTCTTCCTACTCTGATATCATATTGACTTGTGTGATTGACTACAAACTTATGTTTTAGAGATGATATTCTTATTTATTTATTTATTTATTTGTTTATTTTAGTGGTTCCACACTTCTCACTCTTGTTCTAGTAAAAAAGCTTGGCTAAAAAACTTACTCCTCCCGCTTAAAAAGAATAACATGTTCGGAGGGTTAAAGCATTTAATTTTTCATGTAAATCTGGACATTGATGATTGATCCCTCAAGCTTTTTTGAAATAGAATTTACGTATTTAGAAAGTACATGAAAATTACTATATATTATGTTGACAATTAATAATATTTTAGACATATACTTTAAAAAGTCCCTTCATGGAAATTGTTTGACTGGATACAGAGTTACGAGAGAAGAAGTTCTTTTGAAACTTGTGGTCTTAAATATTCCATGAGATTAATAATTAGTACTGGGATAAGTTATCCTTGCCTCTAGGTGGAATAATAGTCCTCAGATAACTTATCCAGAGATAAAATAGTTAAAATAACAAAAATACCCCCTCAAACTTTCTTTTTTTTTGAGAATTGGTAATTTGTATTCTTCAGCATTAAGGAAATGCTGGCCACCCTCAAAAAGGAATTACAGTCATATCAAAACAGACTACAAGCTTCCTATTAGCTCTATAATTTGATCTACATCTTCTATACAAAGCTGTTTACACCAATAAAGTAAAGGTACTAAACAATTCCATTTTACTTTATGAATGGAATTGGCTCTATCTTCAAAACACCTCCCATTTCTTTCTCTCCATACAGACCACCAGATACATGAGGGTATCAATTTCCACCACCTTTTCTGGGTCTTGCTTCCTCCTCTCCTTATCCAACAACTCAATAGATCAGCTGTATGTTTTGGCATTGTCCAACTGTAGCTGGTTATGTTAAGAAACAACTCCCATAGTTGGATGGTGAACTTGCAATGTAGGAACAAATGCTTGTTTGTTTCCCCTGTTAAGTTACATAGGAAGCACCTGGGAACCAATTGCATCCTTTCCTCTGAAGAACTTCTTGGGTTAAACATGCCCTTCTAATTACCAACCAGATGAAGCATTTCACTTTGGTTGGAATCAGACCTTTCCATATGCTATTCCAGTTGTATAGAGTGCCACCACCTCCACCCTGAGTCCCTCTCCTATAAGCATTATTTACTGTGAAGTTCCCATCTTTAGTATGTCTCCATATGGCCCTGTCAGGTGCATCTGTTATGATGTTGTGTCTTCCCAGCATCTCCAGCATTAATGCCACCCTCTCCACCTCCCAATCATTTAGAAGCCTTCTGAATGAAACATTCACCTACTCTAGCATTTGGGCCCCTCAAACTTTTTTTATATATCACTAATATAAAAAAGCTAAATAAGGTGGAGGGTATGTTTTGAAGGGAAACTTACATAGATATGCTATATTAAGAAAATATTTACCATCTATAGCAATAACATTTTTTTTTTCACTGGACAATTATGATACATTTATAATACAGGTTTAATACATATTGCAGAAACTATTTATAAAACACATATAATACAAGTTTTATTCATGGATAATATATTTATCACACTTTAATACACTTATAATATATTGTGTCAATTTCTTACCAAACAAGCATAATACATTTTAAAACACTTATAATACATCTATATTGCATGCATAATTCACTTTTAATACATAGTTCAGATTTATCATAGTATTGTTATGTATTGCTATAGATGATAATAAATAAAAAGTATCGCTAAAAACAGTAATTATTTATTAAAAAGTACTCACCCAAGTAATTTTTCTTTTTTTTAAAACAAACTACTTATTCTTAAAAATTATGCCATACATATTATTTTAATACAACAAACCAAACCGTCAATAAGAAATAATACCAGGATAACTAATTCAAGCATAACTAATCCCAACATAACTAATTCCAGCATAACTAATCCCATCATAACTTGTCTTCAAACAAAACGACTCCTAAGGTTAAAATATGAAAATTGAAGTTAAATTGTTTCCAAATATATAAATGTTACATTGTTTTTGGAAAAGATTAATTTGAAATAGTGCCAATAAAATGAAACAGAGGAAGCAATAATTAAAGAAGCAATTGTGTGATTCTCCAATAGTAATAGTGTCATATGAAACCGGACAGAGACGCTATATATGTTTGTTGTTGCTTCTCCGGAAAAGCTTGATTCGAAGTTGTTAGTAATAGAAAATCCAAAGTTAAAAGGAGGGCTTCTCGTGGGAATTGATTCTTGCTAGCATGGATGCCGAGGGCATGATAGATTTTGAGGCATGTTGTAACCTCAGAAGGGAAAGGAGTGTGGAAGGATATAATGATATGGATAGAAGGACTTTTCAACTCATCAGGTTCACAGTTGGTAATGATAAGCACATCTGACTCTGGCTCAATGTATTTGTGGAGGCTAAACCTTGAAGAAAGAGTTCCCAGCTTATTCTCTTCATGGTCAATAAGCATGTCACGATAGCCGAAACACTCAGAAAGAACAAAAGACCAAAGTGTCCTGGGAAGTATCTTTGAGAAGACCTATCTAGGATTAGGAATGAGACGAGTTCAAGGGTTCCCTAACAAAGATCTATGCCCATCAGAGTTCATAGAAGATGACATAATGATGTTGAAAGGGGTATACTACAATGCTTTCGTAATGGAGGGAATGAGGCTTGGATGGAAGTCAGTTTGGAAGAGGAAAGCATCTAAGAAGTGATGATTTTCTCATGGTATCTACGTGGAATGCTTTCTAAAGGGCATTTTTTTTATTTTAATAGGTAATTTTCTTAAAAGCAGATTAGTAAGAGGAGTTGGTGTTGCATGTGATAGTCACAATGGGAAGACATGGACCACCTAGTACTGCATTGTAATCTTATTTCAGTTTATGGACCTTAGTATACTTTTATTTTATATTGCTTAGGGTTCCTCTAAGACTCTGGTGAAATGCTATGGAAAGTTCGTGCATTGAGAAACAAAAACAGCCTTTCTTGTGTGATTTTGAGATTTTTTACTTCTTTTGTATTTTGGTGTAATGAAAAGAACTCCTTTTCTCGCATTAGTTGAGGATAGGTTTTAGACTTGTCAGAGAACTTCTAATATTATTATTATTATTTTAAACTTTTATTTTATTTAGTATGATGATGATATGATATAAGCTTAAATGAAGAAAAGGGATTCAATAGCGACCCCAACTTGTTTGGGACTGAGGCATAGTTGTTGTTGCTTTGTCGAATTAGTTGGATAGAATTTTGGAACTTTATGTCATGATTTTGTATGGGATGACACTTGTTTTGGTGTAATAATCAACTAAAAGATATTTTATTTATCAAAGAAAAGTATACTTCTATTTTGCAACAAAGTACTTATACAAAATATTTTTTGCAGTTCTTTCGGCTTCTGGTGGGATCAAGGTGGACCATCCGAAGATGAGTAATGGTACTACACTACCTTCCAAATACCCTTCTTTGATGTATTTGTTAATTACAGCTTGTTCATTTGAATCTCTTTCAGTTTTTATGACACACTCACAAAGTAATTTATTTTTGTGCTTGTTGATGCAGATGTAGTCGTGGTTGTTGCTGTCATTATATTAGTTGGTTTGTTTAGCTTACAGCATTATGGCACAGACAGAGTGGGTTGGCTGTTTGCTCCAATTGTGCTGCTTTGGTTTCTTTTAGTAGGAGGTATTGGCATCTTCAACATCTGGAAATATGATAGCTCTGTTTTGCGGGCTTTTTCTCCTGTCTACATATATCGGTATTTTAGAAGGGGAAAAAGAGATGGTTGGACATCCCTGGGAGGAATCATGCTCAGCATTACAGGTTTTTTCCTCTTGCCCTTTTCCCTCTTCTCAAACATCTCCTGTTTGTGTTATTTCTCAATAGTTTATTAGAGCGCAAAGAGATGAATGTGTGCTCCTACTTGTAATTGCTTGGCTGACTATTTCAGGCACAGAGGCACTTTTTGCTGATCTTGCTCATTTTCCAGTGTCAACAATACAGCTTGCTTTCACGGTCATTGTTTTCCCTTGCCTTCTTTTAGCTTATTCTGGACAAGCAGCATACCTCATGCAAAATACAGATCACGTTGTTGATGCATTCTATCGATCTATTCCAGGTATTTCTTGCTCTTGAACTTTGATAATGTCAAAAGTGATGTTTTTCTTCTCAATCGTGATAAAACGGATTAACATTGTGTGGACCTAAAAGGCTGTAATATGATAGAGCTCTGGCATCTGAGTGCAGATGGGAGTATCTTTGGCACAGTGCACATTCAGTACACAGCAAAATAGCCTGTTACCAGTTTATCTAATCATTGAGTTAGAGAACACACTCATTGGAGAAGAGATATAAGAGAAACGAAATGTGGGGTAACAAGAGAGATGTCGAGGACTTGTCGCGAGCAAGATTGAGGCAGAAGAGTGGTGATAGAGGATAATTTGAGACTTTCTTTTTTTCTGTAGGGACTTATCCAATTTCTTTTTAAATGATTTTTTACAAATCCAGAATTCTTAAATCATGCACCACTTACCTATTGAAGCTAAAGAGTGAACCTTATCTCTTGTAATGGAAAATTAAATGAGGGAATCTCCAGGTGTGCCTTGGGCCCCAAAAAATACTTATTGAAGGAGCTATGTTGGAGATATTCCTTAGTGTGCCTTGTTCCTTGAGAGTTGGCTTTTGATGATTGGTATTCTGAGTTGGATAATGACCCTTATAGGTATGATAATTGGGTCAATGGATTTTAACATTCCATTTTTTCTTTCTAGTGATTATCAGACACAGATGCTTTCTTTCCATGTAACAAGACTTGAATGCTATCACTGAGGCTGCTCCACTGTATCATATTTATTATTACTAACATTTAACAAGCTATAAGGATTCATTTTCCATATGTTGGGTAGGACAGGAACTTTGAATATGGGGCGGGAGGTTGTGGCTCGGTAACATGTTCATAAATTCCTAAATACTCTGATCGTGTATCATTGATATTGTTTGCGCATTTAGTATAGACTGAGCCTCTTTTATTTTCGCGTAAGTCTAAAAAGGACTAATCAGTTTATATATCATGTTATAGTGTACAATCTCTACAGTGGATTACCATTTTCAGCCCTCCTTTGAAGAAAAAGAGGGAAACAAAAGGAAAATATGGTAGTAGTAAAAGGTAACATCAATTACTTAATATATTAGTTATAATGTATCTGACAAGAAATAATATTTTTTCCTGATGCAGAAAGCATATACTGGCCAGTTTTTGTCATTGCAACTTTAGCAGCTATTGTTGCAAGTCAGGCTACCATATCTGCAACTTTTTCGATAATCAAGCAAGCTCTAGCACTTGGCTGTTTCCCAAGAGTAAAGGTTGTGCATACATCAAAGAAGTTCTTGGGGCAGATATATATTCCTGATATAAATTGGATTCTTATGGTTCTATGCATTGCCGTTACTGCTGGATTTAAAAATCAAAGCCAAATTGGCAACGCTTACGGTGAGTTTGTGCCTTACATCTAATATTTCTTGATTCCTTTGGCATTTTAAACATGCAAAGGCAGATTAAGTCTTGATAATTAAGATTAAATTTCTGAGGGGACACTGCTCGACTGTTGCTCCCAAGCGCACACGCAAGTGTATGTGGTCGTGCAAGTAATAAAGTGGCTCTCGCGAGCCGAATATCGATCCCACGGGGACTTGGTGTTTAGCAAATGATCTAACTTAATTATTACTATTGCAATTTGACGAGGGCAATTCGTAACCAAGAAGTTGAACTTTGTTTTTATAAACTAAATACTAGAAATAACGACGATGTGAAATTCGGATTGTAAACAATATATGGAGGGATCCAGGGTTGAGGCATTTACTGCACAGTCATGCATAACTATGATTTATAGCCGGTGTTGGTGTTTATCGTGATTGTTGATCTACGGGATTGATATTATAACTCGGGAATGGTCATCCTCTAAGTCATCTACCCAAATTAATCTCACAACTACATCGTTGAGCGGGGATGTGAGTCTTTAATTCGAATGCATTCAACTATCTTCCCGTTTTATTAACCAAGTGGGGCGTTTAGGTACATCTCTATCCTAACCGCGAATCATCCTTTACAATTGCTAACTACAATAAAAGATATGATCCACACTCCCTACGTTCTTCTTTCCGTCCCTCAACTCCTATGGTCAATTCATTTTGAGACTTAGATTTACCCTAAAGTTCATGACGCTTTAGAATAGTTAGAACAAGAACGTAAGAACAATCACATGACATGATAAACAACTAAACCAACTATAATTCCATACTTAAGCAATCATGTTGTAGCCTCAATCCTAGAAAGAGGATGTTTAGCCACTCATAATCAAATTCGCAATTACGAAATTGATGTAGTTCATACAAGAATTAAGTAATGAAAAAGAGAAAGAATAAGAACCCTAAGGCAGCCTCCTCCTTGTGTTTTCCAATCCAAAACCGTCTAAGTGTGTTTACAATTGAAGCTAAGTGTCCTATTTATAGTGTAGGATAAGTTGCACCCGACGAGACCAAGCTCCGTGGCACCTCAATATCGTGGAGCCTAGGCTCCGTGCCACGGCCAAATCGCGGCAGACCAGCACCGTGGCACGCCCTTAACGCGGCAATCTTCTGGAAATTTCCATCCAGTCGATGGCTTGCCTCCATGTCACGCCCTTAAAACGGAGCATAGCTTCCGTGGCACGGGGGTGTGTTTTGGCTACCCATTTCCACCTCCAACGCAATCTTTCCACCTTCCTTTGTGTCCCATGGTTTGTAGCTTGTTTGTAGGCTTCATTTAGCTTCCATAGATCCTCCAATGGTCTCCTACAACAACTCATAACACACATTAGTCCATACAACACAATAGAGATCATCAAAGTATGCTAGAATACGTATAGCTCAAGCTAGCAACACTAGTTTTCTCGTCTAAACTCTATTTGATCATTTTGACTCTTGACTTGTTCCAAATGCACCTTAAACACTATAAACATGTACTTTAGCAACCAAATACACACATCCACACTATATGCCCCAATATCACATCAAGTTATCCTCAAAACTAAGCCAAACGTGCATAGATAATGACACCTAGGTGTATAAATACGCCTAAGATCATCGACCAATAAATATATTTCAGTTTATTGTCTTCCTTTATGGTTCGGTTAATATCTATTTTGGGTGATAGAGTTACATGCACTCGAGCAGTTGCATGATGATTTTCCTATCTCTATGGTGTAGTGTGTACTTAATCAGGTCATTGTAGGTTACTGAAGTTCTCCGTGGTGCTTTCGCTGACATGTATGCTGAAGTTATAAGTTTGTTAATGAAATGAAGTCTGGAGTTCAATAAATTAACCCATACAATAGAGCTTAATACTAGCACGAGTTAATTAGTCGTCTATGGTTTAGGTTTCTTTCCTTTTCAAGTGGAGGAGAAAACGATGAGGTCTGTCTAATGGTTCAACAATAAGATTGAAGTGGCACATCAGTTTAAAGTTGTCCCAACAAAATCAAACCAGAGGATGTATCCATCTTTTCATATTAATAATCCCTGTTTTGAAGTCTTGTAATTGGTTTCTTCATTACTGTTGACAAAGAGAGCCTCACTTGTTGACATGGCATTTCTTTAACAGGAACAGCAGTCGTGATAGTCATGCTGGTGACAACATTGCTCATGACTTTGATAATGTTACTAGTTTGGCACTGCCATTGGGTTGTTGTCCTTATCTTCACTGTCTTATCTCTGGTGGTTGAATGTACCTACTTCTCAGCAGTACTTTTTAAGCTTGACCAGGGTGGTTGGGTTCCACTTGTGATTGCTGCAGCTTTTCTTCTTATCATGTATGTATGGCATTATGGAACAGTGAAACGGTATGAATTTGAGATGCACAGCAAGGTATCTATGGCATGGATTCTTGGGCTTGGCCCCAGTTTAGGACTGGTACGTGTTCCAGGAATAGGACTAGTGTACACCGAGCTAGCTAGTGGAGTGCCTCACATCTTTTCTCACTTCATTACCAACCTACCTGCTATACATTCAGTTGTGGTATTTGTGTGTGTAAAGTACCTTCCTGTTTACACAGTTCCAGAAGATGAAAGATTCCTTGTGAAACGGATAGGACCAAAGAATTTTCACATGTTCCGCTGTGTTGCAAGGTATGGTTACAAAGACCTCCACAAGAAGGATGATGACTTTGAGAAAAAGCTTTTCGATAATCTCTTTATGTTTGTCCGTCTGGATTCCATGATGGATGGCTGCTCTGACTCTGATGAATACAGCTTATATGGACAGCAAACACAGCATTCAAGAGATTATAATGGGAACTCATCTACTGCAAATATTGAACTCAGTTATTCATCAATGGACTCGATAGCCCCTTTCAAATGTCATCCTCAGGGAAACAGCACAATCACATCGTCAGGCCACGAGAGCAGCCAGACAGAAGTTGATGAATTGGAATTCTTAAATAGTTGTAGAGATGCTGGGGTTGTACACATACTTGGGAACACTGTAGTTAGAGCAAGAAGGGAATCCAGGTTTTATAAGAAACTTGCTATAGACTATATATATGCATTCCTTAGGAAAATATGCAGGGAAAATAGTGTTATCTTCAATGTACCGCATGAGAGCCTCTTGAATGTTGGACAGATCTTCTATGTGTAAATTATCAATTAGAATATTATGGATTTTGTTCAGTGTCTCGTCTCATGCATCAAAGAATTATTGAATATGTATATAACTTTCTTTTTCCATGATATCTTCTTACAGTGATCAATAAGTTAAAGTGTGGTAGATTGTAATTCAACAGTGGAAATGTACTTCAAGTGGTTAAAGATTTTATTGTGTTTGAATAAGTGGAAGAATAGAACCATTATATAGTTCAGGATTGCATTACAATTCTTTCGGATAAATAATAGCAGTGCTAACTGTTTTGATATTGTGATACGACTGCTCCTTTTTCTATCTTAGTTTCTAGGTTTCAAATTGGATAAAATATATTAGTAGTAGTTATCTATAGTAATTACCAGTAGTTATAACTGTTTGTCTATGTGTTAGGAGTTATTTTTGTGTTTTAGTTTAAATATAGGTATGCAGAAAAAAATTAGAGAGAAGAAAAGTATTATCCTTATCTTTGTATCTGAAGATAGAAAAGTATTATCCTTATCTTTGTATCTGAAGATTTGTCCACTCCATACGGACATAGTTATTGGTTAATGCAGTATTTAATATCCTTGCAATTTATTTAATCAGTAAAGTTTCATTCTCATTTATTCTTCATCCTAGATCCTATCATTGGTATCAGAGCAGTAACATCTGTCATGGTTAACACACGAATCAATGCTTCCCACATCAAACCTATCATGTCAACTCCTGATCAGATTGGCCAATAATTGACCACTATAGCAGCAAAATTGGGAGTCGTAGACACTTTGGCTGATGATATGACTGCATTAAAAGCACAAAACAGTTAAAATCAACAAGAAAAATCTAAAGTATTACCAGAAGAGGACGAGATTGATAGCACTTGGAGGCATCCAGAAACTTACAGGCGTTCACACACAAAAATGGAATTTTCAAAGTATGAGGCAAGGATCCTAGATGTTGAATTCTGAAAGCAGCGAAGTATTTTCAATATTATCAAACACCTGATGATTGCAAGGTTGATGTGGCTTCAATGTCTTTGAAAGGAGATGCATTGGATCTTTATACTTGGATCAATAACGAAAGGACCATTTATTACTGGGATGAGTTGGTTAAAATTATGTAATAAAATTACGGACCCGCTGAGTTTCAAAATCTAGATGAACATCTGTGTGGTATCTAACAGACTAAATGGGTGTTTAAGTATAGGCAAAAATTTGCAAAACGAACAGCACGTATGCAAAATTGACCAAAATACTATTTGCTTGGAGTTTTCTTAGTGGGATCAAAGAAGACCTTCTGTGTGGACGTTAGGATTCACAAGCCCCAATTTGTGTATAAGACAATGAGTCTGGCTTTAGAATATGAAGGAAAACATGGATCAAATCGGTTGAGTAAGGTAATCGCTTGGCCTTCTGTATCACGACTTTCATCAATTGAAACTTCTTCTCCAACAGCTCAAGATTCCTTTAATTTTCAATCAACAATCATCGCTTTCAAACATTCGCCCGCTAAATTCTGAACAATAAATTTACCGAGAAAAAGGCCAATGCTGTCATTGTGGAGACAAGTTTGCCCCTGGTCATCGCTGCAAACTTGAAACTTTTGTACATTTGAAGTTAATGCAAAAGGAGAACAATGTGCAAAGTGTTGAAACTAACCAGAATGAAGACATACCCCTTACTAATTTGGCAGAAATCTCATTTCATGCTCTTTTGGCCAAGGAATCTGCTTCAACTTTGAAACTTCAAGGCACTCTTTGCGGGCATAAAGTGTTGATGTTGGTGGACAATGATTTTACGCATAATGTTGTTGAGGAAGAAATTGTTACGAAACTTGAATTGACAGTCCAATATATCCCTACATTTAGTGTCCGAATAGGCAATCGTGAAATTACTAAAATGCAATAGAGTTTGTCAGGACCTGTCAGTAGAAGTTTCTAACTTGGTCATAAAGCACCATTTCTTCTCCTTTTTCTTTGGTGGGGCAGACATGGTGTTGGGTATATAATGGCTAGCATCTCTGAACACAATACAAGCCAATTGAAATGAAAAGTCTCTGATCTTGCAATTAAATGAGAAAATATATAAATTGCAAGGTGTTTCTCAGAAAACACGCACAACAACATCTTTTCAATTAGCCCTTTCTTCTGACTTGCCTTCTCAACCACCATAACTATCATTAAATGATGAAGGCGAGCTCATTGTTTCACCTGTCGTTGAGGACCCCCAACTGTCAATCCGCAACTTGAATTGTTGATTCGATGGATTGGTCAACCTCTCAGTGAAGCAAGTTAAAAAAAATGAGACAAAGGTAACTTTATAGTCACAAAATCATCATCCAGTGAAGTGGAGGAGGTGGAGTCTTACAAACCACAAAAAATGTGAGACATCTTTTAGAAAAAATAAAAAGCTTTACAATCCTCCTATGAAATCAACTAAAGCTACTGTATCCCCTATCAATTTATGTTTACACCAAAATATAAAAAATTAAGGCATTTCATCTTAATATTTTGAGTGCTACTGCATTTGCCTTCAAAACATCTGTTATTTCTTTTCTTTCAAAGAATCCACCAAATGCAAATTGAAATGCTCTGCCATCATTTTTTTCTTTTTCCTTTTCTCCCAATTCCTTTCTAGTTGTTTATCAGCTCTTAAGTAGTTTTAGGCATTACCCAATTCACACCAAGAATACAAAAGAACATGTTCTAATGATTTGCAGCTATTTTGCAATGCAGAAACAAATAGTTATTTACTTCTGCATCCTTATCGCACATAAAATACCTTGAGCGAATCTATAGACCTCTTCTTTGTAGGACCTCATGTGTTAAGCATGCTTCCTTTCTTTTTTAGCTTTGGCGAGTGAAATGAAAATCCTATTCTATACGAAGGCCTAGCTTTCTAATCAACGTTTTATAATCTTTTATCTATGGAAAGTATGATCACCAGCCAAGTAAACACAAGAGACTTTAAGAGGACTTTTAACCTTTCAAATTTGTTTTTAAGACCAGTTTAGAATTAGTGACTGTTTGTTGTTCATCTTCCAGTAGCGTGATTTTGTTACATAAATGCTTTTGTTGTGAAAATTCTAAATTGACTTGTCGAACAACCTGAAAAAAAACCTAACACCTGAAGTAGACTTGCTATGTTGTCTACTTCTCAATCATTCAGTGCTCTTCTAAAAATTAAGTTTCAACCCTGTTGACTCCAAATCTATGACTTTTATAGACTTAGAGTGTACAGATGGGGAAAAAAGCTTCTCAAGCTATTCCCATCAACCCATATTTTATTCTAAAATTCAGTTCTCAGTTCATTTCCATTATGAGGGAAGTGTTGGCATTGAACGGACTCCACAATCTTCTGATAGTCTTCCAGACGCTACACTCAAAGGTACCCATAACTTCCTCAGTTTTCCATTGGTTAGCTAGGCTGTATTTCTCAGTGATGAGCTTTCTCCACATAGTCGTGTCTTATCTCCCAAACTTCCATAACCATTTTTGTAACAAGCAAACATTCTGCATGCTGAATTTTTTAATGGCTAAGCCACCCTACTCTTTGCTGAATGTTACAATTTATCATTTCACTAAATTATAGCCTTTTTTCTTCTCTCTTACTTGCCAAAGAAAAGATCTTCTCAATCTGTTGATTTTCTTCTCTATGCTCTTGGGGATAGAAAATAAACTCATCATATATGAGGAAAGACCATCTAGTACAGATTTAATGAGTGTCAACTTTCCTTCCAAAGATAGGTACTGACTTTTCCACTTTGCTTACATCTTTTCACATCTTTCCACTATCTCATTGTAGACCTCTAGCTCCTTGTTTTAGCACCTAGTGGTATCCTCAGATATTTGGTGGGTAATGAGCATACCTGGCAACCAAGATTTCCAACTAAGCTCTACATATCTTCAACTTGATTGATGGGATAAAGATAATTTTTATGCCAGTTTACATTTAAGCCTGAGACACCCTAAAAATGGTTAGAATTGTTCTCAGATGCCTGATTTGATTCACCTTTTTCTCACAGAATATCAAGTCATCATCAGCATAAAACAGATGAGTGATTTTCAGAACATTGTCTTTGTTTGTTTCAGCGTTAAATCCTTTTATCCATCTCTTACCCTTGGTTGTCCTGAGCATATGGTTCAGGACTTCCATGGCGAATAGGAACATAAAAGGTGACATAGGGTTGCCTTGTCTCAACCATCTCTGAGGTTGGAAAAAACCTTTAGCACTATTATTAATGATTAGAGAAAATTTCATATTAGATATACAAAATCTGATCCAGTTTATCCATTTGTTGCCAAATCTCATGTCCTTTAAAATTTTAAAAAGGAAATCCTAGTTGACATGATATCAAGTTTGCACAGTATACCAGGGGTTTTCTGCTTTACTCTAGAGTCTATCGATTCATTGACCATCAAAGTTGCATCCATGATCTGTCTCCCCTTCAAGAAATCTAATTGATAGTTATCCACAAGTTTTTCATAACAATTTTCAGTCTTTCAGTAATAATTTTGGAGATGATTTTGTATACTCCTTTAAGCTGATACGTTTGAAATTCTTTAGTTTCTCTGCTTTTGGATTTTTTGGGATTAGAGCTATGAAAATGGCATTCAAAGACTTTTCAAAGAGTTTCTTCTGGTGAAAATTTTGACAGGTCTGCATCAAATTTACTTTCAATATTTCCCAGCAGAATTTGTAGAAAGTCATAGTTGATCCATCAGGTCCAAGTACTTTATCCCCATTACATTGCTTCACAATCTGAAAAACTTTTATTTCTGTAAAAGGCCTTTGCAACCAATTTTGTTCCTCTTGAGAGTTTGTAGGGCAATTGTAGGGGAAATTGAAAAAATTATGATTTATTAGCTACGCAATTTTCTTCTTTTCGTCTTGAGGACAAGGCGACTTTTCAAGGGAATGCACTGATACAACTGCTCAGTTTCTATCTTAATTTCTAAGTTTCAGATAGAATAAAATATATTTGCACCAGTTATTTATAATAGTAAGTAGTTATTACTGTTTATCTATGTTAGGAATTATCTTTATGATTTAGTTTAAATATAGGTATGCAGAAGAATTAGGGAGAAGAAAAATATTATCCTTATCTTTGTATTTGGAGATTTGTTCACTCCACACGGACATAATTATTGATTAATACAATATTGAAAATCCTTGCCCTTTATTTAACCAGTAAAATTTCGTTCTCATTTCTTCTTCATCCTAGTTTCTATTATATTGCTTCTCCAAAGATGAATGCACTTAATTGTTGGCTGCATTAAACGTAAACAAAATACGCCTTCGAAAGTTGTAGACTAAATTATAAATTTGCTGACTTTGAAAATAGTAAAATATAATTGCCTCTATGGAAACATAAAAGACAGCCAGTTTGCTAATTCAAATAATCTCCTGTAGACGTCCATTTGCATTGTGAACTAGTGAAAACCAAATCCTAATTTGCTTATACAAGATGATAACCATGAATATACTTTATTACGAAAAGAATTTCCGTAGTTCTCCTTGCAATTTTTCACTATATTCCCCTCTAAAATAATGGAGAAGATCTATTTGCTCTTTTTCCGTTTCTGACTTTCTTCTGCATTTTGTATAACAAACAAAAAAAGGAACAATTTTTTTCTTACCCCCATCTCCTCAGCAAACTCCAAATAAAGACAGAATAAAATCACTTAAACTTATAACATCACCACGCATTTCTGAGGCCAAAGCTACATTTCCATTTATCATAGATACAAATGATGCTTTACAAATTGCAATATATAACAAGTTTTTCATGTTTCCCGGGAATATATATATAATGTCGCTCATTAGTATTCGACAATGTTGTTTCACACTCTAAAGGAGACCACTCTCCTCTCTCTGAATGATACAGAATAAACAGAGTATACTTTACTCTTAGAAAAAACTCACAGAGATACCGAGAAAGAAGACGCCATACCATCACTTGGATTGCTGATTTTGTGCTGGATGAGCGTGTGGTTTTGTTGGACAGGCGGCAGCCATGGCACGTAAGCGTCTGGCAATTTCAGTGAAAGATGGGCGGATGGGAGGATCTGGAGCCCAACACTGTTCCATAAGTATTCTCCACTCAGTGTCACAGAAGCTTGGCACAGGCGGTCTCAATGTGTTGTTGACAATACCACCTGCATACAATACAAAGGATACAAGCCTGCCTTAAAAAGGATACAAGACTGCATTAATTTCCCAACTGGATATGTGGTTGTGTAGTTTTCAACTTCTACATAAGACTAGATCACTTTTTAGGACCATCTTTTTATATCTCTACCGCAGCTTAGAACCAGTAGAAACAACAGGGAAGGACACCAACAAGGGATGTTGCATGAGAATGAGGAGTGGAACACAATGAAAAAAGCAAAGAGAGAACTAAAGGGAATGAAGAAATGGGTGGAGGGGAGTGGTGTTCTATTCTAGATTCCATCAATCAATCAACTACACTTCAATTCTTAACATAGTTGGGGTCGGCTATCAGAATCCTCTATATATATTCGCTCTATTGGAGCCCATTTCACACACCAATACTATATAATTTGTCTTTTTGGCCCATTTCAGTTCTCAATTCCACATACCAAGTATTTTTCTTGTATGTTCAAGCTGCACCCGACATTCTAAGTGGCTTCCTAAATAAAAGATTAGCAGGAATAGGAACTAGCACTAAAATTAGTTGACTTCAATGTCTTTATTAATACCAGCACTTGCGGAATGCCCTTGCAGATACAGTATAACATCAATTAACATCTTAGTGGCTTGAGAAGACCCAAAGTTTTGATCATGAATTTCTACATATTGATTTTTTTTTGCAAGATTGTAGTTGCTTCAGAAATTAGAGGATAAAAATTGAAGCGCATATGTTGACTAAATATGTCTATACTGTTCTGCTTTTACTTTCCAGTGAAAAAGCAACCTTCTGTTCCTTACTTCTAGAATGGACTCTAACACTCCTGCCACAATCCTTCGTTAAGGCAGCACTTGGCAGGAAATATAGGATATAACAAGTAATTTTCTTGTCAGATGCAGACAGCAATGGCAGCACACACTGCAATAGGCAATATCAAGAGAAAAATAATGGAAGGGATAGCTTAAAATAAACCTATAATTGCTCCATAATGCATATTTGCATAAGGTTCCTCGCCAGTGAGGATTTCCCAGAGCACAATCCCAAAGGAGAAGACATCAACCTGCAAAGTTTAAAATTTGTTACTATGAATGGCAACTAGTGCAATCTCGGATTAAAAAAATTTCATGATTTGTTCTATCTTAAAAGTAAACTCCTGCTGATAAAGTTATGGTGAAACAACATTTCAAAGGGAAAATAGAAGTGTTGCAAGAAAATACAGAAGCTATTGAATGCAAAAGCTTAAGCGCAAAACTAATGAACAAAAGAGACCACACAATCCAAGAATTACACGGGTTTTGTACTTGTAGATATTTGAAGCCAGACTATTTTTAGGGTGTTGATGAATATAAATATAATATAATAGGTTACCATTTTCAAAAAGAAAAAAAAAGAAACCACATAATCCATCGGATTCTTGAAGTTGGCAAGAATTTATAACAGCATGTTGATTTGATAAGCATTAAGTACCACTATCCCCCACACGATGTGAAAAAAATGATGTCTAAGTTAAACTATAAGTTTTGCGTTCACATTTGAAGAGTTTAACATAAACATAGGAATTGAAAGCTTACCTTCTCAGAAACCTTATTACTGCCACCATTCAACAGCTCTGGAGCCATCCATGGAAGCGTTCCCCTGACACCACCAGTAACCAAGGTATTTCTCTTAATTTTTGACAGTCCAAAATCAGCCACCTACACAGAACACAATTTCCATTAGCTTTGCACTGATCCCTACACGGCATCTTTGTTGTCGTTTACTTGATGAAGAGTTAACTGTCATATTAAACTTGTAAGTTGTAACTAAGTATAATGAGTGCTTATCAAAGCGACTGAAGAAGCTGTTAACAGTTTGGGGTTAGGAACTCCGTTTATGCATTATTAAGCTAGTAATCCATAAAAGACCTATGTTGCTTGGACTCTCCAAAAATGTTGCCGCACCCATGTCGGATCCTCAAAAAATTCACTACTTTTGGAGGATACAACACGAACCGGTCAACATTTTTGAAGAGACCGAGCAACATAGGAAAAAACAATCTTAGATCTAGAAAGCATGCACCAATTACAAAAATCACATTTTTATTAGGTACAAGTCCTTTTGTGGTATTCCACCTGTTGTTTGATTTTGGTCTACAGATGAAATTCTTAATGATGAATGGTTGTATCACGAATTTTGGCAGTAATAGCTTGGACCATGGAGGGATTAACCGTATTGTATATGTTTTGGATCTACTACTTTCGAAGGGTATTACTAATGTATTGGTTAATACGCTGATTATGATCATCAGACTTGTATGCTATAGAAAGAAAAAGCATATTGTTGCATTTCAAATCAAAACCAGCACATTCTTGTAGATGCAGAATCCATTGAAAAAACTCAAAAGCAGTACATTCTTGAAGGTCACCTTACAAATAGGTCGAGAAGGATCCTTTAAGTTGACAAGCAAATTGTCACATTTCAGATCAAAATGCACAATATTCTTTGAGTGCAAATATTCCATTCCAAATGCAGCATCCATTGCAATTATGAGCCTCTTGCGACGATCAAGGTGTCTGGACAGTTCGAGTAGGGAGGAGAACGTAATAAGTTTTCATGAGAAAAAAGAAAAAAAAATAGTTTAAGTGTACTATCCAGTATTACCGCACCTGTCCTTGCAAAGTAAAACATGTCTAAGAGAACCATTCACCATGAATTCTGCTACTGTGGCAAGAGTCCCTCCTGGCCCATCTTGCACTACACCATAAAATGCCACCACATTGGGATGATGAAGTTTTGAAAGAATTTCAGCTTCACGCCAAAACTCCACAGTCTGGAAATAGTTCCCAAGTTCTGTCATGAAATAGCTAGTGCAAAGAAAGCAGAAACATGAACAGTGTATGTACTTAAAAGCTCTTAGTTTAAAAAAACTGTATGTAAAAAAAATGTATGTATTTAAAAGCTTCTACAAGTTTTACTTATTATAAAATTCTAGACTGCAATGAAATTCACTACATGTCCTTTCTATACTGCAACAAAAGCCATTTCAAGTATGTATTAAGTAACTTGGAATGATATAAAGTATCAATTAGGTGTACAATTCATGCTAAATCTCATAAACCAAGAGTCAACATGAAAATACTTCACAGCTTGTACCATGATATAGACAGCGCAAATAACATGGTTGTATAACTTTTTAGCTTCTTTTAGTTTAACTTTTACAATTTGCAGTTCGAGATGAAACTCACCAATCTCTCCTGCTCTGATGACCGACCTGTGAAACAGCTTTTTTTTATTCTCTTGATGGCAACGTCAGTCCCTCTCCATTTTCCATGATATACGGTCCCAAATGTTCCAGAACCCAATTCCTTTAACTCTTCAAGATCTTCATTAGTGATGATCTGGATGGAATGAAAGCAAGTTAACAACAAAGATTGATAGAAAGAATAGCTGCAAATACCCATTTAAGCCTTGATTAATAGAAGAGATGTTTAATTGACTATAATCAACGTATAAGAAAAGACTAATAAAATATAGGAAACACTCTCTATATAAAGCCCTCTGTTATTGATGTGTTTTCCGGGAAACAATATTCCAGACGCGAGAATTAATAGGACAAATAATGATTAATATTTTCTGAATTATTTTGTTAGTCTAATAAAACTTCCCTGAGTGGATTAGGACGCTTGCTATTTCAGTTTTATAGGACTTTTGCTATTTCTAATTTGTTAGGACTCTTGCTACTGTAAACCTCTATTTAAGAGAGTTGACTTGATTAATAAAACAAGTTGTGGTCAAGTCACATAGATTCGGAACTTTCTCAAACAAGTTCCCAGGTCGCAATTGACGAAGTTTGCAATTTTCTGAGCTATGTTTCCCCAACCTTCCTTGAAAGAGATCTCTGGTGTAATAATTTTTTTCTTGAGAAGGTAACAGTCTCTGGTCTAATAATTACCGATTTATTGTTCCCTTGTACAGAAATAAAACTGATGTACCTGCCATGTTTGTTGTATTTAAGAATGCAAAAGAACTCTTAAGAAGTTTTGTTGTATTTAAGAAAGCAAAAGAATGGTCCTTCACTTTCCACCTCTTTACTGTTGTACTTTGTTCTTTCAAAGAACTCTTAAATACATATACTATTCACTGCCAAAGGCTAATAGTTACTTGTCTCATTAAACCTCTGCTATGTTCAATCCAGTCAAGCCATATTTCCGCCCCCGAGTTATTTCTTGTAATATCATAGGACTTCTTCTAAAAGAAAAATTGGATGTCATTAGGACTTAAAACCAGCATTGTAATAGATCCTAATTTCACACATGATGTAAAAATAATGGAACCTGAAAAAAAATCTGCTCAAAACTACCAGAATATCCCCCTTAGTAGATCCGATTGAGTTGAAAGACTAAAGAAAGTCTCGGGAAAAAGTGCCTGAGAGCATTTTTTCAGAAATTCAGCCTTGTTAAGAAAGGGTGATGTACTATAAGTAGATAACTAGTGGAGTAGCATCATTCGTCTTCTCTCACTCCCTTCCAAGTACTTCTTTCCAAAAGTAGCCTTAGTTCTCTTTCTAATTATCAGGCATCTATTATAACCTATATTCAACCACCAATAAAAATACATATTTCAATGTGAAACCAAAGATATTAAAAATTTACTAGCTTAAGTCCACAGTACCTGCAAGGAACTCGGATCAAAGTCTCCAAGCGAGAGATTGGTAAGCGGAAAGCCAGCATTCTGAGCTCCTTGGTTCGCATCCTTCATGTTACATAAAAGGATTACTTTACCATATTAGCACATGTTACTGAAAAATACAATAATTTCAAATTGAAGCAAAATGATGCTGCTAGAAATCTGAACTAACAAATACCTGATAACCCGATTCAGGTATTTTCGAACTCAATTCAACATCATACTGCATACTTTGAACGTCAGTGGTTTGAGAAGGGTTGTACTCTGAAGGCAAATCCATGGTGTCTGGGACAACAATTTCAGGTGATGGTTGCTGGAATGCAGCTTCAATATTGCGCTGAGAGTCCATATGATCGACCATTGCTCTATCACCCTTGAAAGGAGGATAACCATAATCCATAGACACCCCATCATCAACATTTGCACAGGTAGAAGACAGACTAAGATGATCCTGATCCATCAAAGAGACATTTCTTCTAACAAAATCACCTTGAGCTATCTTTTGGAAAAAGGACCAGTGCTTTGGTTCATGGTTCTCCATATTCATGCTCAAGCCAGTTCCATCAGTGTGCAGTGGGGCAGGCACTGGTGAAGCGTCCATAAGTTTGGCTTTGGAAAATATATCAGCTAGAAAATCACGGGGAAAGCGGTCATTAATGTCAAAAAGAATGCTTCCATGCTCAAGAGTGCCAACAGTAACAGAGGGTCTCCCTGTGGAAACTGCTGCTCCAACCTGACACTCTTTCTCAGCCAAAGAGTGTATTCGCTCTGCTGCTTTATTTCCCTCGGCTCTATTTGCAGATGCATCACCCCAATGAAGCTCTGTCTGCCCAGAAGCAGACTCATCCTGGATATTATTGCTTATGATATGATCACCTAGTCCAGATTTCACTTTCTCTGCATAAGTTGCAGCTTTCAGCTCAGGCTTATAGAGATTTGCTTCAGAAACTTCTCCACCATCCTTGGTATAAGCTTCTCTGGCACTGACACTTGACTCTTGAGATTCCTGAAGTTTTACCCCTTTCTCTGCAGTAGCACGTTGATTAGCAGACAAAGATCTTCCAGAAGCTATAAAATGCTCAGTCAGGGGAGCCACATCGTTCAATTTATTAACTGATTCTATGATCTGCTGTGAGCCTTCAGAATATACATGGGTCATTATGAACTGCGAAGCAGTGGAATCATCAGATTTGGATAAACGATTGAGGCCGGGCTGTTCCCTGGGTATCCATTCAGAACGAAAAGTCCGTGGAGGAATTGATGGTTGTTCGTAGCTAATGTCATGTGGGTGTGCCCCTGAGTCTCCATAGCCAGCATTTGAAGTTCTACCTGATCCAGAGAAACCATCTTCAGTAAATCTATCAAGTTTTTCTTCCTGAACAGCTTCAGGAGATGCTGAACTCTGCACTTGTTCCTGACTCTTGTCATTAAATTTAGATTGTATAACAGCATTTCCAGCAACTGCCACAGAATTGAAGGTCAATACTTCAACTCTAGAAACGTGACTTGAGGCGGAATCATCCAATGGGTTTGAGGAACCAACTTCTTTGCATTCCAAAGGCCACATTTTTTCAGGCTCATTTATTTTCTGTAAAGAGCTTTCTATCTTTATATTTCCCTCAGGCACTTCCTTCTCTCGAGGTTGATCTTTACTAAGTTCGAACATCTTCCGGGGAGAGTTATCTCTTTTCAGAATTACTGCTGTAGCATCTGTTTCTTGGTCATTCATATGTGAGCTCTGGTAAGACTGCTCGAGAGCCACGCCTCCTTTCGAATTCATATAACCGTGTCCCGAACTTACAAGAAAGTTATTTGCAAGTAGTGAAGAGTTGGGTGGATGATAACCATGGTTGTACTGCACTTGCATAGATGGAAGAACCAGATTTTTGCTACCTACACCTGGAAAGTTGTCAACTGGTACGGAAGAGGGTAAAGGTTGCCATTCAGCGCCACCATGATGTGTAGTTTGACCCAAGTATCCTAGTTGATTGGATTCAAAAGTATGTGATGAAACTGACACTCCTTGATGAACAGATTGACTTGTTGGAGGCATGCCAATGACTGGATCAGAAGTATCAGCCCCTGCTACATGCCTAGCAACTTGACCATTCTCCCCAGCAATTGCTGCACTCAGAAACTCATCCAAGTTCTTTTCTGAAGTGCTTGCCAGAGCAATGGAGTTTCTTCTTGAACCAAAGTCCATGCTATTGACAGCAATAACATACTGCATTTCTGAATCTCCTTCAATATTCTCCAGACCAACCAGAGAATCGTCCAAGTCACTGTAAGAAAAGAGAAATATCCGCAATTTTTGTGATCCATCACCTTCTAATACATTACATTCCTCTATCATATTCTGCAAGTCTTCATCACAAGAAACTGACACCAATGCATCGAGATCCTCACCAGGAAGCTGAAATTTTACTGTGTGACAATTGTTGAATATTGTCAACATCTTTTGCCTGAATTCCTCCCAAGAAATATCATTTCTTACACGGACGAGGTGCGTATCACCTCCAACATATCTAAGTTTCCCATCACTTGGACGAGGCATAATTCTACCACCAAAACTGCAGAGGAACTTCAACTTTGTTGATGTACTAGATCTAGAAGACATATGGCTTTGAATACCATGGATGTTGTTATTTCTTGATAAGGTTCTAGTTCCAGTTTGCACAGTTTGGTGGTTGCTTATCCCTTCATTTACAGAAGTAGACCTCTCGTGATGTTGAACTCGAGGTTTTCCAACTGAGGTGATCATGGAGATATCTGATCCACTTTCAGAACCTGTATGAGATATTCCATGTCCATCCTTCAGGTCCATATAAGAAGTTGCACCAGCGGTCCCCCCAGAAGCATGAGGAATGAGGTTCTGCTTTGGGTTAACTCTTTCGCGCATGAATTCCAGAGCAAACTCCTCGCCAGTCTGAATGGAATAGTTCATTACAGGTCTAGCTCCAACCGGTACAGTAAAATCAGGTGGTCTTATGTCTGTATTGATAGAACTGGATGGATCCTGGATAAATCTCTGGTTTGAACCAATGACCTCTGTTCTAGTGTCTATAGAACTGTAACGAGCTTGTTCAAAGTCATTTTTCTGTCCCGTCATGTTTTTCTGTCCCGTCATGCCTTCTCCAAAATCCCTATCCATTGTAATCAATTCTTAACATTCGTATAAGGAGACTTAATATTCATGAAACAGCAACCAAGTAAGCACTTTCAATCTCAACAGCAAACTTTATTCTCAGTAGGATGTTTTAAAAAGAATCGAGTAATAACTGATTCTATTTAGGTATCTCTTTTAGAATTTTATTGGTGAACATTGATCGAGCAGTAAGGTAACAGAAGACCCTTGTCAATAGACAGATGTGCTATAGCTGATCTCTTTTATAGTTATCCTAACTGAGAACTTCTAATGGTGTACCTTGATCTTGCCCTTTTTAGGTAAACGTTGATCCTTGCAAAGAGCTACAACCTGCACACCAACATTTAATCAATCATCAAAATATGATTAACAAGATAAAGTTAACGGTTGACATGTTACATGTCCTAAGCAAGGTAACACGAGCTAAGATATCATTCAAAATGTATCTACCTTCCTAAAACTCAACCTCACAATCAAAAAAACTTTATTGCATTCCATAAATAATATCTTCAGAAAGAGTCATGTCACACAATCCAGAACTGAACGCTTGTACCAAGACAAGTTAAAATACTCTAAGAGAAGCATCAAAGACAAACCAAGGAGAATACATAAGAATTAATTAATTATATTCTTAATTAGTGATAAAAAGGTCAAGACACACATGTCAATCATTGTGAGGAGGTTTTAAAGAGCATCCAACGTAACGGCCTTTCATTCCCTTGATTTACTTTCCTCACTCTTCTTCTTTTGATAACCGTGGTGTGCGGGCCAACTTGTGCGGATCAACTTACGCGCATCTCCATGGGATACCTGTCACCTTCCACCAACAACAGGTATCAGTATCAGTAATCAGGCAACTCTAGACCTCATGGTTCTCAACCCGCTTAATTGACTACTAGGCCACACCCTTGGGTGCTACTTTCCTCACTCTTTCAACCACTAAAATTTGAACCTATAATCTTTGAAGAAAGTAAAAAGGAAGTGTCTTTTCTATAAAATCTTTAGCACAAGATCTACTTGTATCAACACTTTCAGGCTGTTTAAGACTTAGCATCAAGCTCGGCCTCAAACTCAATAAAACAAACTATTATTAAGCACTAAAATAAATAAGGCCGAGTAGAGCAGAACAATAATATAAACGATCTCAACATTGAGCTGTTTAAATGATCAAGCTCCACAAATATCCAAACACAAATTTTCAGTTAAAAATCCAAAAAGAAAATGGATGGAAGTTTACCGTAATAGATGGAAGTTGTCATCACAAACATCCGTGCAGCGGCGGAAACTAATCGGCGTACGGAACTGAAACATATTGGGAGATCTCTACACTTCTGCCATACTTAAACAGAGTCAAATGTGGACTTGTTTCTAGTGTGGGAACTGATGAACAATTTGCTCCTTGCCCCTAAAGAGTGATACTTTTTGCCTTCAGATCTCCTACTTTTTGGACAAAGTACTCTTTTGTCCTCAAGATTAAGTTCTAGACTAATTTATAATAGAAAAAATGCATCAAGAACCCCTAAAGTTGATCGACATTTGTAAGTAGACATTTAAAGTTTGCGGGGATCTTATTATCCCACTCAACTAATCTCAACTAAAATAAATACACCCTTTTCGCACCAGCCTTAGTCTCAAATGTTGTGTGTGTGTCTCACTCTCTATTAAAATATTAAATTTAATTAAATTTACTTTGACCCGTCTTTACCCTATCCTAATATTATGAAAAATTGGGGTTTTACCCTCACCCACCCAAAATATTTTAAAAAATATATTTTTTATGTTTTCAACATTTATTTCTTTTATCATATTTTTTTTTTATTTGTTTAATTTACTAGTATTCATTTCTTTTTTTTTCCTTTATCCCTTTCACTTTACTCAGGTCTCTTAGCTTCTCTTTTTCCCCCGATTCTTCTTTCTCTTTTGTCTGTTCAAGCTCTTCCTTCCATGAGTTATTTTCAATATTTTATGATTCCTTGTTTGTTTGTTTATTTTTCTTTTAATTTTTGTTATGAAGTTTTTATTTGACAATATTACAAAGCTTCATTTTAATGGAATTTTGATTCCTTATAAATGTAATAATTTTAAATTTTAAACTTTACGATGATTTGATGATGATTATGATGGCGATCGATAAAGTGGTTAAACTAGCGGTGATCTGCGATGATTTTGCTCAAGAGAAATTGAAGCTAATAAAGCCAATAGATGAAAATTTCTAACCTTTTGAATCTAATTTTGTTGAGGAGGAGAGAATTTTTAGTGAAGCTTTTTCACTGGTTATCAATGGATTGGGAAAAGAAGAGAAGATAGATTTGGAGGAAGAAGAGAAGATGAATGTATTTTTTAAAGAAAAATTAAATTAGAATTGGCACATGGCTTTTTTTCACTGGCTTTGGGCGGAATTTTGATTCACTCACGCGCCCCTCTAAAGTGTGACTATCATTGGTGAGAAAATGGGTCAAAAGGGTGTATTTATTTTAGTTGAAATTAGTTGAGTGGGGTAATAGGACCCCCGTAAACTTTAAGTGTCTACTTACAAATGTCGACCAACTTTAGGGGGTCTTGATGCATTTTCTCTTTATTCTACACACGATGTGAGATAAAATAATCTCATGTTTGACGGAATAAGGTGAAATATCTCAAGATTAAGTTTGGTATTAGATTTATACCATATTTGATTGATGGTAATTAATTCCACGATAAATTTATACCATCAACTAAACATGCTATAAATTTAGTAACAAACTTAATCCTGGGATATCCCACATTATCTCATATACCAAATGACGTGTTCATAGTTTGTTTGGTGAAAAATCAAATCAAATTAAATTAATTAAAAAATTGATATTAGTTTGATTTGGTTTTAAATTTTAAAAATCGATAATATTTGGTTTGGTTTTAATTTTACTAAAAAAAACCAATAAGATAATCAAATCGAACCAATATACATAAATTTTATAATTATTTGAATAATGATATTAGCTTTTCATAAATAATTACAAATATTTTCTACTTTTTAATCATTAGTTTGATTTTAGCTTCTTATTTTACATTCACTACAACACTTTTAAATTTCATTTCTTAAAAAGTATTGTAACAACCCTCATAGTGATTTTTGGATTTTCTTGTGTTTTGATTATTCCTCCCCTTCCACTAGTTGTATTATGCTATTTGTGGTATGTGGGAGTGGGTGGCCCGGTTCCCGGGGTGTTCAGTTGGATTCTAAGTGAGTTTTTCATTTTGAAAAGTTTTGAAGTTAATATAGTTGACTTTGGTCAACCTTCGGAGTTCTAGACGTCGTATGAGAATCCCGTCAGTTCCGTTAGCTTTGAAATTCCATTTTTGGGCTAGTGGCACTATTGGTTTGGGTTTTCGAGGTGTTCGGATGCATTCTAGGTAGTTGGTTGAAAAATTGAAAGTTTTCGCCTAGAATTGACTTTGGTCAACATTCGTTGATAACGACCTCCTTTGGTGAACCTGATGATTCCATTGAGTTCGGAATGACAATTTTGGTATAGTAGCATAGTTAGTTTCGGTTCGTGGGGTTTCGAGTATGTTTTGAGTGTTTTTGGTTGTTTGATTTGGCTGTTGTCTGTTGTCTGCTGGTGCATCACACCTATGATGTTTGGTCCAGAACGACGATGTTGCACCTGCGGCCAAGGCATTGCATATGCGATGCTAAGCCACCTCGAGGTGATGCGCTCTGGCGAAGTCTAGACTGCAACAACAAGTTCGCACATGCGGACCTCTATCGCTCCAACAGCTCCGCAGCAATGGCATTTTGCCTGCAACGGCAAAGTCGACTTACCTAAGCCACTTTCGCCGAAATAGCAGACCTTCGCGTCTGTGAGCTCGCAGTGATGAGCTTTTCTCCGATGTTGCAGCTCTGGACCACTTATGTAGTTTCCGCCGAAGCGGAGGATTTTCCGCATTGGCGACTCCGCGCCTGCGATTAATCTTCCGCCAGTACGAGATCGCTAGGTTTCAACCAGTGACTTATTCTCTTTTCACTCCATTTCTTCCCCCACCTCATTTTTGGAGCTCTAGAACTCAATTTTTGGCAATTTCAAAGTGGGTTTCGCAATTTCTTCGTAAGGTAAGCTTCTTATACTACTTTTATACTTCACCTTCAACTCTTGGCTTTTCAACTTGGAATTTTGGGGATTTTCTCGGTAAAGTTAAAGATTGATATTTTGATGATTTCAAGCTCAATTTTAACTCCATCTTTGATGAAATTTCATATTTGAACTTCTTAAGCTTTGGGTAAATTAATTTTTCTATAAAATTCTAGTTTTATCCTTGGGGGCTCGAGGTTAACTTTTGTATTAACTTTTTGTACCCGAATTAGAACCTTAGCAGTATGGGTACCATTGGACTCGTGTTTAGCGTAGAACTTATTTTTGATAAAGTGGTTGCGTTCGGAGGCTGTTCGTAAAGGAAAGACTCAAGTGTGATCGGGTAGAGTCTTGTTGTTCTGCTTTGTGGTAGGTTATGGCTTAACTTTCTTCAGACTTTGCTTGGGTGGGGACTTATCATGTAAAGCATATTATGGGTTGGGTAAAATCTTGGGTTTTGTACTAAATGAGATGGATCATCATTCCCAGTTTGGGACTTATATTGTTGTGGGTAATAAGAACATAGATTTCTGACTTGATACTGAGGCTCGGAGCATGTGTTCATGGATTTGTTGTGATTCTGAGATTTTTGAGACACCTGTTGTATCTGGCTTGCTTTTACTTTCGTATTTATGCATATTCATTCATCTCATGGTACATGAAATCAATGGATTTTAAAGAAGTGAATAGAAAGAAATACTGATTTTATTTCCGATTCGAGTCCGTACAATACTTTTTACAATCCTAGTTTGAGTTCAGGTAATTGATATTGATTTTAATCCCGATTTGAGTCCAGGCATGATACTTGAAAGTCTCGGTTCGAGTCCAGGCATGATATATGGATCTTGTGAATCTCCCATGAGTCCCACCTTTGCAGTAAATCGCTAGAGTGGGTGTATATCAGTAAGCATTGACCATTGTATTTCATCTCATATCATTACATTGCATTAATATTTGAATGGTTGTTATGATTAAGTTATATCGTATTATCATTTATATTGAACCGCTGGAACTTTTACGTGTGTAGGGTTATTTTAGTATTCTTTATTCAATATAGTAATTGTTTAAACTTAGTCGACCTATGATGCCTACTGAGTACAAGTGGACTATACTCACCTCTACTTTTCTGCCTCCTTTTGATGTAGATCCTTGTACGAGTGGACAACATGGGCCTTGATTCGTGAAGATCTCTGTAAATTTGAAGCTTTGCTGACCTCCTGTCTTAGGAGACAACTTGTACCATTTATTTTTATCTTTTCTTACTTTTTTGACAGCTTTGTACTGGTTTTTAGCACATCGTACTTAGAGTCGTTCTTGTACTCTTGACTTCTGAGTCATGGCATGGATTGTATTTTGTGTGGCTTTGACTTCGCTTGTATCTGTCGTGTTGTTCTTCCTTAATCAGTATCATTATTGCGCTTATTATGTTTGTTTAGTTTGGATTGCCTACCATGGTTCGGGTGGTGTAGGTGCCATTACAACCTGCGTTTTGGATCATGACAAGTTGGTATCGAGCGTCAGGTTCACCAGTCTCATGAGTACAAGTGCAAGTGTCTAGTAGAGTCTCATAGATTGATACGTTGACGTATGTAAATATCGTCGAGAGGCTATGGGACATTCTTTGGAAGATCTTATTCTTTGACTCCTTATTGTACAATTTGTTTACTCTTTGAATTCTAAACTTGTGTTTCACTCTCTCACAGATGGTGAGAACAAGGTCAATTGCTACTGCTGATGGTGTGCCTATACCCGGTGCTGGGGTCCTTGTTAGTGGTCGAGGTCGTGGTACAGGTAGAGCACGTGGTGCAACACTAGCTAGGGGCATTCCAGGGAAGCATCTCCTGAGCCAGAGGTCGAGTTTGAGGATGAGGCTTATTAGTCGGAGGGTATGGGGCCAACTCGGGTTTTACAGGGTTTTGTAGCCACTCAGTGTTGCAGGATACCATGGTTCAGATTTTGAGTTTCTTAGAGGGTATGGCTCAACATGGGTTTTGCCTGTCACTCCTGATGGATCACAAACTAGAGATAGGGTTTAGCCTCCTGAGAGGGTGATACGCCCAAATTAACCTCTTTTTAAAAGCATAAAGCGGTCGATGTTCAAATATAGAACCCAACTAAGGTTGGGGTCGATCCCGCAGGGAATATGGTAGAACTAGAGTTAACTATGTTTATTCGCCCTCTTAGCCGTTTATTTCCCTCGAAGGGTTTTTTTAAGTAAAAGTAATATTCATAATTTAAATTCGAACAAGTAACAAGGTAACAATTTCAAGTATTGTAATCAATGAGAGAAGTGACTAGGGTAGTGTTCCCATGAGATCATAACGCAGCGAGGCATTGTACTTAGCAATCTAGTTTGGTGCTATGCATGCAAGATCGGCAAGTTAGGTTCTCCTAAGCGGATGGTTGCCAAAATAGAAGAATATCACCACGCAACTTGGTCAGTCTACGGGTGTTTGTTTTTTTAACCCTTACCAGTGATCCCAGATTAGCTTTTCCTGGGTAAATTCAAGCTAATTAGGTGAGGGTTGGTAGTCTCAAATCTCTGTTGTGTAATCCCCTTTCCCATTCGTTACCTCTTTGGTCAAGCAAGTAAGAATAAGGCGAGTTCTAACATTTGCAATCGCTAAAAAGCAATCAAAACAAGAGGAAGACATGCATGCATGAACACCGTCTTAGGATCACCAAGTACGTTGCCTACTCTGTTAATCCTTCATGGTTTTCCCAACCCTAGTTGTGGATTTAGACTCATTGTCGTAAAAAAATAATCATATTTAGATGAAGAGATCATGACTATGAGCCTGTTTGTATTTGCTTAATAAAAGTAGCTTTTAAGCATTGTGATTAAAAGCTGAAAATAAATGCTTATAAATAAGTAGATAAGTGTTTGGATAAAAAGTGCTGAAATTGAAAAAAAAGTTGTTAATGTGTTTGGTAAACAAGTGTTGTTAAGCACTTTTTTATTGTAGGAGAAAGGGAAAGATGGAGAATCGGGATGAGAATGAGATAAAAAAGAGTACTTCCATACATTTAGGGCTGAAAAGTAAGGGTAGTGTTGGAATTAGAAAAAATTATAAGGGATAAAAAGGTAAATGTATTGGTCAAACTTAAAAAGAATTTTAAGCTGAAAGCAAAAGGCTGGGGGTCCAGCTTTTAGCTTTTAGCTTTTAGCTTTTTTTAATCAGTTTTTAGCTTTTTTTAATTGTTTTTTTACTTTGCCAAAAACTTAAAAAAGCTAAAAAAAGAGATTTTAATCTCTATCCAAACAGGCTCTATAACTTACAATAACAAGTAAAGAAAGTTGAAATCCTGAATTCTCAAGAACACTTTAATAAGCAAGAACAATAGTTGAATTCTCAAAAATTGTGTTATGATGTCTCAATTATGCGTAAAGTATATGTAACAATATGTAACAATTGTGTAACTCCTGAAATAAAACCTAAGGGAATGTATTTATAGACAAAACAGACCAAATCCTAACAGAACTAGGAGAGATGAAATGCGGCAGTTCCGATGGGCAGGCCCCATGGGCCGTCGTGGGTGCCATGGGCGTCGTGGGTGACAGTCGGTCTTTTTATTAGTTTTGATACAAATCATCTGCCTCATTCCCACGGGCCAGCCTGACGGGCCATCATGGTTGCCACGGGCGTCGTGGGTAACTCGTCAGCCAAATCATCTAAATTCCCAGTGGCTCTGTCCAATCTCAATGGGCGTGTGCGACATCCCATCGTGGCTCTCACAGGTATCGTGGCTGGTCGTCAGACTTTACATCTTTGCTTCAGCTTCACTGGCCCATTACCATGGGCACGTGTGATGGCCCGTTGCAGCTCCTACGCCCATCCCAACTAAGTCGTGGGATGGGTTTTGCCTTTAACTCTTGCTGGCTCATTCCAACGTCCCCTTCCACGGGCCGTGGTGGATCCCACGCCCGTGAGGCATGACTTTTAGCCCAGAAAACAAAAACTTTTCAGTATTTTTATCTTTTCAATACTTTTCCCTGTACATGTAGTAAATGAGCATCATATCTAATAAAACACACTTAAGAACTCCCATAATCCTTAGTTTTAAGCATCGAAAGTGCCGTGAAATTCTGGCACATCAACACCATCACCTTAGAATGTTCGCTTGTCTTCAAGCATAAAAAAAAACATAAACTAAAACAGCGCTTAAGTAATAGAAACCTAGGAACTATAACAGTCAAGTGGTTTAATCCTTTCAGTTTACAGAATCAGTACTCACTCTATGTCAGTTCAAAACCAGTGCATACATACAATTTATCAAGAAAGCACAAAATGGATCCATGAATGACAACATGGTATTCATGAGCAAGATAACATACATAGCAGACATTTATACCAATAATCCATCAATCACTTTCTACTCTAGTGCCGTTACAGCAAAGAAGTCCCGTTCACACAGAAGTTCATTTAATAGACAGGGACTGGGAATACGCTCACTCTCGCAAAGACTTTCAAGTTTTACATGCACAATACCATAGGCTTGCCCTTATTTTCTATGCCTTGGCTTTCAAACAGTCAGGTTAAGATCATTATAGGACTTTGTTAGGCTTGTAATGTAGGTTTAGAGACGGGAATGGTATATTTGGACAATAGTGACTATGCCCTCCTTGACACTACACTTACTTTTTATCCTCCACTTTTTAGACCACAATGTTCTCCTCCCTCATTCTCCTCTTTTGTTATCATTTCACTTTAATCAAGCTTTGGGTGTGTCTTTTATTTTACTTTTGCACTTTTTCTCTTTTCATTTTTCTTTTTCTTTTCCTTTTTTTTTCTTTGTAGCACACAAACTACACTTGCTTTCTTCCTTTTAGATACCAACTCGATCTTTTCATACCCCATTCTTTCTATCATACCTTTACAGTAGCCACCCTCAACTTAGGCATTTAGCCTTAGTTAAGGTGCACAATGTCCAAGGAGGGACAAGGGCCAAAATAGACGTCTATAGGAAAGAGGGAAGGTGAACAGACTAACAACAAAAGGGTAAGTTCAGGCTTAAAATTAGGGATAAAAAGGAATCATTTATCATTTGGTAGGCCATTTGGGTTAAGTGGACTTCATTGAAAATGAGCCTATGATCATTTTCTAACCAACCATTCTACAACCAATGCAAGACTAACCAGGTAAGCTCTAGATTAACACATACAGTAAGAACGATACAAACAACTCACTCACACATGGCACATAGTTTAGATTGACGATTAGCTAACTCTCGGTTCATGCATCAGCTTAATCTACTTATCACATTCATGCACATGCTGTCACTCACAGATCCATCAAAGTCAGTTTTAACAACTTATTGCACAAAAATTTAGAGGGGTCTCCATTTTCACAAAATTTATCAAAGAAGCCCATAGGCTGCATTAAGTTCCTACTTTTCTTCTACAAACACACATACTATTCTAAACATGTTGGTTCAATAGAAATTAGAAATCCTAATGGAAAGAACACAGCAAGAAAACCCTAAGGACTCGAGTACTTTGCAGGTATTCTCATGGGTTACCTCCCATGCAACGCCTGATTTAACGTTGCGGCATGACACGAGTGTTTTGGCTACTCAGACTTTGCCAAAATACTCTGCAACAACTATACAGATAACCAAGCTTACCCCACCCTATCAAAAAAGTTGTGCACTATCCCCAATGTACTAAAAATAACTAAATAACGGAGGCAAGGCATACCTCTGGCGCCTAAGCGCGATCATCATGTGTAGCCGAGCCCACTGGATTGGTGCCCGTGTCTTTCTCACCAACAGAGGCTGCCTCAGCAGTCCTTTTAGCATCAACAGCTGCCTATGCAGCTACATCATCTATCACTCCCACAATGGGGTCTAAAGAAGTTTCCTCCGCGGTGCCTGCAACACCACCTCCCGAACCACCCGTACCAATAACATTAAAACAGATCTGTTAGGTGGCTAGGGACTCTTTGCACACTAGTGCTTACTCTTTCTCTCCTCTTCTCAGCTCTCTCCTCCTTATGCTTTAAATATTATGGGCTTAAAGGTGTATCCTCCTCACAGACTTTCTTATCTTTTTTCCTTCTCTTTTTTGTAGGCTCAGAAGGACTAACTGGTGCTTCATCTTCCACAATAGCTTTCTGGCGTAACTCCAAATTTGCATAGTCCCATAAATTTATCATTGGCACAAGTGGATCCTGTGGCATGACTACTGGAGCATGAAAATACATAGTGGTAGGTTGTACCTTCAACTCATCCACATCCACCCGAAGTGCTGCTATTTGTTCTTTCATTTCCGTGAGCTCAACTGCTCCTATTTCATTAAGCTTTTCATCGATCCTCTCTTTCATGGAATTGATTCGACCATGCACGTTAGCAAATGGTGCTATGGCTCTCTAAATAGAGGCATCGATGATCGACTAGAACTGGTCAACAAACTTCAGCATCTGCTCCTGTAGCTGTATAGTAGTCTGAATAGTGTTGGCGAAATTCACTGGATGAAAAGCATAAATTGAGGTCGGATCTTTTAATGGAGGTGCATTAGAAATGGAAGGAGCTGGTAGAGTTTTTGAGATAGACATGTCAACCCCGCGATGAGTTAACACTTGTGTACTGTGGGGGCATCTCAAAGTTGAAGTTACAGCAGCTTTCTCCCTTACCAATGGAGTCTCCTCATTTAGGCTACCTTTCAGGTTTGGCGCGACTATTATGTAAGGTAGCATCTTCGGAGGAGGAACGAATGCATCATGGATGGTGGTAGGTCCAGCTGATTCAGATATACCACCCAGACCCATAGTCTTGCTCTGATATTTGGACCTCTCTGGATGATAGGCCCGGATGGCACGCTCTGTATGATCAACACCCGAATACTTTGGGACACCAGCATCATCACATAACTCAGTCAGAAGGTAAGGAAAAGGGTAGGATGAACTAATTTTGGTAACTCTGTCCCTTATCTCCTCTGCTATGATCTTCCTAATATTCAGCTTGTATTTGGATAACAAGCTAGCTACCAGAACAACCCTCTCAACAGTCAGTTGATTGTCTCCACCAGTTGGCATAAGCCGGAGTCGCACAATAGCCCACCAATTTTTTTCCTCGAAAGTCAAAGAGGCCTTGTTGATATGTGTGGCTGGTCTTGATAGAGCCACGTTGGGGTGTCGGTCTTCGTGAGAACCTTTGCTTTAAGGGCTCCCCCTCATCATAATGGAATTGGTGGTACCATCTAGTACCTGCAGGTGAATGATATTAGTAAACCAAACCAAAAACTTAGAACAGAAAATTTAACACTTAGAAAAAATAAATTACAATGGTTCAGCCTCCCACGATCATGGGAGGTCCGACGTCCCGTGGGATTGGGCTTTAGGATGGGGCAATAAAGTTTTAAGAACTTTTAGTCCTCCTACAGTTACCTCCCACGGGAGTAAAAGGTCTAACATCCCCTCGGGATTAGGCATCGGGATTGGAAAGAAGTTTTTTCAGGCTATGATCCATTCCCTACGTCCTAATTCGACGCTCATCATACCTTTAACGTCCCATGGGCTTTGCCCGTGGGATCACAGCAGCCCAGACTTTCTCTCCCTTCTTTGTTCACTTTCACATTTTTTTTACTTTACCCAATAAACATCATACATAAGTTATGAACACATAGCCACACACCATCCTAGTTCCTAATTTTTCTCAATTTGCTCGCACAAACACAAAATTACTACGCAAAGTTCATAACTAGGATTCACTAAAATAATAAGATTTTATAAACCTATGAACCCTCAGTTTCTTAAAAGCATCAAAGAAAAACTTAAATCAAGAGAATGAGATGAACTTACTCTTGATTGTCAATATTATCTTGAACTACTTGTGAATGCCTTTGAGAACTTTGCTTAGTGTGCTTTCATGATCGTTTTATGTATATAGGGAATGTAGGGAAGTGATGAGTGGTGAAGGGGAGGTGATTGTGGGGAAAGAGACGTGAAAAGTGGGAGAGAATTTAGAGTGTAGGGAGTTGCTTGTGTTTGACCTCAATTAAATGAGGTCAAAACCCTTTTAAACGCGGGGAAGGGGAAAGGTAAATCGGGTCGGGTCAGGTCGGCCTAAACAAAAATTTTAAAAATTGTTGACCTGTTGACCTACCTAGATGATGGGCTATCGCGATGCCCATGAGGCTCGCGACATCCTATCATAATGGGCTTACCTGGCATTGAAACACCGCATATCCCATACCCATCGTACCTCCGACGTCCCGTCGTATCTAGACGGGGGGAATGGGACAGTGGCTTTTCTTTCCCTTCCTTTGATTTCACGCCCATTTCCCACGCCCATTGGGGCTGTGATGGGCTATCATGGCTGGCCGTGGAAATGGGGAAGTGAATTTTTCTCTGCTTTTATATTAGCACGTCCATTTCCCATGGGCATGGGACCGGCAACGGCCCATCGCAGGTGCCCATGAGACCCCTTTTCTGCAGAATTTCCTCTCTTCAACCTCACCAACTCCTGCACACTTAAACAAATGTTAGTTCATGGGTTTCCTCCTATGCAGCGCCTGATTTAACATCGTGGCATGATTCAGGCTACTTGGTTAATTAGACTTCACCAAGTTCCCAAGCTTCCACCATCTTGATTTCTTCAGCATCTCCCAAATAGGCTTTTACACGTTGACCATTTGCCTTACAATTTTTTCCATCTCGATTCTCAAGCTTTATAACACCATGTTGGGAAACTTGCACCACTCGAAACGGCCCCATCTATTTAGACTTAAGCTTGCATGGAAACAATCACAACTCTGAATTATAGAGCAGGACCAGCTCGCCCGGCTGGAAATCTCTTTTCTCAATCTTCCGGTCATGGTACATATTCATCTTCTCCTTATACAGTGCTGAACTCTCATAAGCATTAAGGCAAAATTCATCAAGTTCATTTAACTGGCCAAGCCACTGATAGGATGCAACACACCAATCCAAGTTCAACTTCTTAAGTGCCCACATGGCCTTATAATCAAGCTCCACCAGAAGATAACATGCTTTTCCAAACACAAGCTTGTAAGGTGACATGCCTATAAGAGTCTTGTAGGCTATCTGATATGCCCATAGGGCATCATCTAGCTTCCTAGACCAATCTGTCCTGTGCATATTTACCGTCTTTGCAAGAATGGATTTAATCTCCCGATTGGAGACCTCTACTTGCCCACTCATCTGCGGATGGTAAGGTGTTGCCACACTGTGCCGCACCCCATATTTCTCAAGTAGATCTTTGAATAACTTATTGCAAAAATAAGACCCTCTATCACTGATAATAGCTTGCGGTGTGTTGAATATACAGAAGATATTATTTTTCAAGAACGCTGTGACACTCTTGCCTTCATTGTTGGGAAGCGCTATTGCCTCCACCCATTTTGACACATAGTCAACAACAACCAGTATATACCTCATACCATTCGACATCACAAAAGGACCCATGAAATTGATTCCCCATACATCAAATAGTTCAATCACGAGGATAGAAGTGAGAGAAAGCTCATACTTCCTTGATATCCCTCTTTCCCTTTGGCATCGACTACAGGCCCTGGCTTACTCATGAGCATCTTTGGGGAGAGTCGGCTAATAGTAGCCGCATTGCAAAATCTTATGGGCTATCTGGGTGCCACCATGATGCCCTCTACAGGAGAGGAATGGCAAGCCATAAGTATGTCCTCCATCTCAGATTCAGCTATGCATCTTTGAATCATTGTGTCACCATATACACAGAACAAGTATGGCTCTTCCCAGAAAAACTTCTTCACATCAAACATGAACTTCCTCCGTTGATGGACTGTTAAGTCCGGGGGAACTATGTCACTTGCTAAGTAGTTGGCAATATCTGCATACCATGGGATCAAATCCTAAGACGCGCTGTTCATCTGGGAAGGAATCATCAATCTCAAGCTCATCTTTTAACTGCAACATAGCCTCATCTTCAAGTCTAGACAAGTGATCTGCCACCTGATTTTCAGTACCTTTGCGATCCTTGACTTCAAAGTCAAATTCTTGCAACAGCAGCACCCAACGAATAAACCTAGGCTTATCATCCTTTTTCTCCATAAGATACCTAAGAGCTACTTGGTCTGTATGCACAATCACTTTGGTGCCAAGTAAATATGATCTGAACTTTTCAAAGGCAAACACCACAGCTAGCAACTCCTGTTCGATCACAGAGTAGTTTTTCTGGGCTGGATTGAGTGCTTTGCTGGCATAGTAAATCGGGTGTAGAATATTCTCTCATGTCTAGCCTAGGACTGCTCCTAGTGCTACTCTACTAGCATCACATATTAACTCAAACAACTCAGACCAATCAGACACGACAATAATGAGAGCTGAGATCAACTGCAATTTTAGGCACTCGAATGCCTTCAGACACGCTTCATTGAACACAAACTTCACATCTTTCTCTAACAGTTTGCACAAGGGATGTGCAATCTTAGAGAAGTTTTTTTCTAAACCTGCGATAAGATCCAGCGTACCCTAAGAAACTTCGAATATCCTTTACTGAAATTGGAGGAGGTAGTTTTTCAATCACCTTTACCTTAGCCTTATCAACCTCAATCCCTTTCTTTGAAATCCGATGACCTAGCACAATACCTTCCTTGACCATAAAATGGAACTTCTCCCAGTTCAGCACTAAAGTTGCACTCTTCACATCTTTGCAGCACAAAACTCAGATGGGATAAACAATCATCAAATGAGTCACCAACCACAGAGAAATCATCCATGAATACCTGAATAGTGTCCTCTACCATGTCAGAGTAGATCGACATCATACATCTCTGAAAGATTGCTGGTGCATTACATAATCCAAACGACATCCTTTTGAAAGCAAACATCCCATATGGACAAGTGAAGGTTGTCTTCTCCTGATCTTCAGGAGCAATCAAAATCTGATTGTATCTTGAGTAACCATCAAGAAAATAGTACCATCCTCTACCAGCAAGACGGTCTAACATCTGATCCATGAATGACATCGGAAAATGATCTTTCTCAGTCCATGAGTTCAACTTTCTATAATCCATGCACACACGCCAGCCTGTGACTGGTCTCATAGGAATCAACTCATTCTTAGCATTAGAAACCATAGTGATTCCTTCCCTTTTTGGCATACACTGAACCAGGCTCACCCACTTGCTGTCCACAATAGGGTAAACCACACCTGCATCCAACCACTTTATGATCTCCTTTTTGATAACTTCTTGCATAGGCTGATTCAACCTATGTTGATGCTCAATACTCGAAAAAAAAAAATTGGCATAAGCTAAATTTTGTGCGTGCATATGCCTGGTGGTATACCAATAATGTCAGCAATAAACCACCCAATGGACCTTTTAAACCTCTTCAGCACAGACACAAGTGCTTCAACTTTCCTTTCTCGTAGGTCAGCTGCAATAATCATAGGCAAAGTGTTGTCGGCTCCCAAGAAAACCTAATGCAAGTGTGATGGAAGTTCCTTGAGCTCCAAGACTGGAGGCTCCTCAATAGACGGTTTGGCTGGTGGGGTTACTCTATTCTTCAAGTAAAGATCAAGCTTCTTTGGAGCATAAGAGTAGGAACCCATACCAACAAGCGCTTCCACCATGTCAGCATACTCATCAATGTCATCCCCATCAAAATTCATGATCACGGCTACAAGTGCTTCCACACTAAGTCGCTCCTCAACTGGAACAGATAATTGCTCTTCATCCACCACATCAATCACTGAGACTACCCTCATGTCATCATAGTGCTTCATAGATTGACATAGGTTAAAAGTGACTTCCTCACCATTCAGCCTGAATTTTATCTGCCTTGTCTCCGAGTTAACTAAAATACGTCCAGTGGCAAAGAATGGTCACCCCAAGATGATGGGGACCTCAAAGTCTACCTCACAGTCTAGAATCACAAAGTCTACTGAAAATATAAAGAACTCTACTTTCACAAGCACATCATATAAGATACCCACTGACCTCTTCATAGTGCGACATTCCATCAATAGCCGCATTATCATCAATGTGGGGGCTCCTAAGCCCAAATGTCTGAAAATTGCCTAAGGCATTAAATTAATGCTCGCACCCAAGTCACATAGTGCCTTGGCAAAAGAGAATTCCCTAATTGTGCACGAAATAGTGAAGGCTCTAAGATTTTCTCTTTTCTGAACAAGTGAACGGGAAGCTATTGCACTACAGTGATGCAAATTATCAGCAGGCTCAAAACTAACAGTTCTCTCCTTCGCCACCAAGTCCTTCATGAACTTTGCATAACTAGGCATCTGCTCTAGAGCTTCAACCAACGAAATATTGACTGAAAGCTGCTTTAACATAGAGATGAATTTTCTAAACTTGCCATCTTCAGCCTTCTTGTCCAGCCTCTGTGGGAAAAGAGCAAAAGGTCGAGGCATAGGCTTTACAACTTCACTAACCTCATTCTCCTTCCTCTTGGTCTCAGCCGACTCTTTTACAACTTGGCTTTCTTCATGTCCCTTTACCTCAGACTCAAGCACAACTTTAACTTTATCATTTTTAGGCTCAATTTGATCCTCAACAACTATAGGGATTGGAGGGTCAACGGTCTTCTTTCCACTTTGTGTAGTCACCGCCATGCAATGTCTATCATTCTTTGGATTTTAAACTATATCACTTGGGAGAGTACCCTTTTGACACTGATTTAGGGCTGTAGACATTTGGTTCATCTGTGTCTCAATCTGCTTTATGGCAACTTCATGTGACTGCACTTTCTGACTCATTCCTGAGATCTCAGCACGTATCTCCTTCAAGTTCCCATCAGTCGACTCAACCTTCTGCAACACCTTGACGATCATCTCTTTGATCGTTAGCTGCTCAGGTCCTACTTCGTGGTTACCACGAGGGTCATATTGGCCACTTCTATCATTTTTGTTGCCATCCCTCTTGTTCCATTCACCATCTTTTTCTCTACCCCTACTCCTGTCTCTATAGCCAGACCGGTTGTAGTTGTCATCTCTATATATTTTCTGACCTTAGTTTCCTTGGGCATTGGCTCGAAAACCCTCCACTTGATCATTCAGATAATTAGCTTCTTCATCAGATTCATGCCCATCCTGTCTTGGTGCTTTACCTTATAAACCTACAGTATTCACCTTTTCTGCTCTGTTCTTTAGGATTTATTTGGCAATGAGATCTACAGTTGTTTTTAACTCTGCGAAATCCTATCTAATTTCCTACAACTCTTGATAGTCTATGGATTTCCCAACTGTATAAGTACCTACTGAATTCTCATCCTCTTTTGTGTGCTAGGCTCTGTTCATTTTGGTAACTTTATAAAGCATCTCAGAAGCTTCGGTGTAAGTATTTTCCATTAACGCTCCTCCGGTGACTGTATCAGCTACTGCCTTGGTGTTTGCATTTAGTTCTCTATAGAAAACCTCCATCAAATGATCCACAGGGATTTTGTGATTCAGCACCTGTTTCAGCTTCTTATTGAACCTAAGCCATGTTTTGTATAGTGCCTCCATGGGTAGCTGCTTGAAATTATAGATCTACTGCTTTAGCTGCAACATCCTTGATGGAGGGAAGAACCTCTCTAAAAACTGAGTCCTCAACTCTATCCACATGTATATCGAGTTATTAGACAGTTCTGCAAGCCAAAGTGTTGCTTCTCCACTCAAAGAGAATGGAAAGAGCTGCAATCTGATAGAATCTTGATCTACCCCTAGAAGGTTGTAAGCCTTGTATATCCCCACAAAGTTCTTCAAGTGCAAGTTCACATCATCAGTGGGATTGCCAGTAAATAATCCCTTCAGGTTCAGCAGCTGAATCATAGTTCTTGTAATATCGAACTTTGTACCAACGAGTAGCAGTGATAATACAATGGGGCCTGTTATCCTTGTGTTGTCAACATCATCATTATCATGATTGTACTGAGGGATGTGTTAGGGTTGTTGAATCTGTCGACCTCTATTCCCCATTGGTGCTACTGGATCTTGAGGTACATTGCATCGGGCTGCCTCGTCTCTCGCAACCTGAGCATCAAGTGTAACTTGACGAGAAGCTTCTTGTCTAGCTTACCATGCTTGCTCAACTTGAGCATTATGTTGAGAAAGTGCATCTGTAGCTTGCGCATCTTGTGCAATTTGAGCTTCTTCTGCTGCCTTTTGCCTCTGCTGTTCTTCGGCCAGCATCTATGTTGTGGCCTATTTAGGTGTCTTAAAAACTCCCTCCTTAACCATGTTTCTCAGAGTTTGTGGGAGTTCGGGATCAAATAGAATAAGGGGATTGCCTTGACTCCTTGTACTAGGTATGTACAAATGTGCAACCTGTGGAACAAAACAAAAACAACAGAAAAAGTAAAATCAGGAAATAAGGACTAACGTGAATTAAATACAATCTCTCTTAATTCTAAACCGTATTCCCCGGCAATAGTTCCAAAATTTGATATGTCCAAATTATACCTCTTTTTAGAAGCATAAAGCAATCGATGTTCAAATATAGAACCCAACTAAAGTTGAGGTCGATCCCATAGGGAATATGGCCACTAGGATTAACTATGTTTATTCGCCCTCTTATCCATTTATTTCCCTCGAAGGTTTTTTTTAAGTAAAAGTAATATCGTAATTTAAATTCAAACAAGTAACAAGGTAATAGTTTCAAGTATTGTAATCAATGAGAGAAACGACTAGGGTAGTGTTCCCCATGAGATCATAACACAGTGAGGCATTGTACTTAGCAATCTAGTTTGGTGCTATGCATGCAAGATTGGTAAGTTAGGTTCTCCTAAGCGGATGATTACCAAAATAGAAGAATATCACCACGAAACTTGGTCAGTCTATGGGTGTTTGCTTTTCTAACCCTTACCAGTGATCCCAGATTAGCTTTCCTCGGGCAAGTTCAAGCTAACTAGGTGAGGGTTAGTAGCCTCAAATCTCTGTTGTGTAATACCTTTTCCCATTTGTTACCCCTTTGGTCAAGCAAGTAGGAATAAGGCAAGTTCTAACATTTGCTATCGTTAAAAAGCACTCAACACAAGAGGAAGAACAATACATGCATAAACACCGTCCTAGGATCACCAAGTATGTTGCGTACTTTGTTAATCCTTCATGGTTCCCACAACCCTAGTTATGGATTTAGCTACTCATAGTCATAAGAAAATAATCAGATTTAAATGAAGAGATCATGACTATAACTTACAATAACAAGTAAAGATAACCGAAATCCTGAATTCTCACGAAAACTTCAATAAGCAGGAACAATAATCGAATTCTCAAAAATTGTGTTATGATGTCTCAATTATGCTTAAATTATATGTAACAATACATAACAATTGCGTAACTCCCAAAATAAAACCTAAGGGAATGTATTTATAAACAAAACAAACCAAATCCTAATAGAACTAGGAGAGTTAGAATGTGGCAGTTCCAACAGGCAGGCCCCATGGGCCATCGTGGGTGTCACGGGCATCGTGGGTACCTATCGGTCTTTCTATCAATTTTGCTCCAAATCATCTGCCTCATTCCCATGGGCCAGGCTGACAGGATATCGTGGTTTCCATGGACATCGCTGGTAACTCATCCGCCAAATCATCTGAGTTCCCAGTGGCTCTGTCCAATCCCAATGGGCGTGTGTGATGTCCCATCGTGGCTCTCATGGGCGTCGTGGTTAGTCGTCAGACTTGACATTTTTGCTTCAGCTTCACTGGCCTATTACCATGGGTATATATGATGGCCTGTGGCAGCTCCGACGCCGTCCTAACTAAGTCATGGGATGGGTTTTACCTTTAACTCTTGCTGGCTCATTCCGACGTCCCCTCCCATATGCCATGGTGGATCCCACACCGTGGGGCATGAATTTTAGCCCAGAAAATAGCAACTTTTGAGTTTTTTTTATCTTTTCAACACTTTTCTCTGCACATGTAGCAAACGAGCATCATATCTAACAAAACACACTTCAAAACTCCTGTAATCCTTAGTTTTAAGCGTCGAAAGTGCTGTGATATCTTGGCACATCATAGGGTACCAACTCAGGGTTTTCATACTCCTGGAGCACAGCCTGCTACTGCTGTAGCTCACTGCAGTAATGCTTAGCCAATCAGACTTGTTGCTCCACCAGTTGTTGCTAGGCCGGTGATAACAGTTGAGGAGCAGTAGATGTTTGATAGATTTGTGTGATTGGGTCCTCCAAAGTTCACTGGGGCACTTGGAGAGGATGCATATGAGTTCTTGGTCAGTTGCCAGAAGAGGTTGTGATACGCCCAAATTACACCTTTAAAAGAAGCATAAAGCGGTCGATGTTCAAATATAGAACCCAATGAAGGTTGGGGTCAATCCCACAGGGAATATGGTAGGACTAGGGTCAACTATGGTTATTCGCGCTCTTAGCCATTTATTTCCGGGGGGGAGGGGTTAAAGTAGAAGCAATGTTTGTAACTAAGATTTGAACAAGTAATAAAGTAACAGTTTTCAAGTATTGTAATCAATGAGAGAAGCGACTAGGGCAGTGTTCTCCATGAGTTCATAACGTAGTAAGGCATTGTACCAGCAATCTAGTCTAGTGCTATGCATGCAAGATCGGTAAGTTAGGTTCTCCAAGCGGATGGTTACTAAAATAGAAGAATGTCACCACACAACTTGGTCAGTCTATCGGCGTTTGCTTTGCTAACCCTTACCAGTGATCCCAGATTAGCTTTCCTCGGGAAAGTTCAAGCTAATTAGGTGAGGGTTGGTAGCCTTAAATCTCCGTTGTGTAATATCCTTTCCTATTCATTACCCTGGCCACCATAAAAAAGCAATCAAAATGAGAGGAAGAACAATACATGCATGAACACCTTCCTAGGATTACTAAGTAATTTGCCTACTTCGTTAATCTTTCATGGTTCCCACAATCCTAGTTGTAGATTTAGCTACTCATAGTTGCAAGAGAACCATTAGATTTAGATGAAGAGATCATAATTATAACTTACAAGAACAAGTAAAGTAAACCGAAATCTTGAATTCTCAAGAACACTTCAATAATCAAGAACAAGAATGGAATTCTCAAATGTATGAAATAAAATCTCAACAATGTGTTATGATGTCTCAAAGTGGCATAACAATTTCCTAACAATGCGTAACCTCCGAAATAAAACCCTAGGGAATGTATTTATAGACAACAATGACCAAATCCTAACAGAACTAGGAGAGCTGGAACACAACATTTTCGATGGGCAGGCCCTATGGGCTGTCGTGGGTGCCACGGGCGTCATGGGTGCCCGTCAGATCTTCTATCCCATGTGCCTCAAACTCTCTACCACAATCCCATGGGCCAGGGCCATTGTGGTTTCCACGAGCATTGTGGCCAACCCATCGGCCAAATCATCTCAGGTCCTAATGGCTCTGTCCAATCTCGATGGGCGTGTGCGACGTCCTGTCGTGGCTCTCACGCCCATCCCAAATTGGTCGTGGGATGGATTTTTGCTTCTAATGCCTTCTGTCTTATTTCGACATCTCTTCCTATGAGCCGTGGTGGATCACACGCCATAGGGCATGACTTTTAGCCCAAAAACAACAACTTTTATGTCTTTTAAACATTTTCCCCTGCACATATAGCAAATGAGTATCATATCTAACAAAACACACTTAAGAACTCCCAAAATCCTTAGTTTTTAAGCGTCAAAAGTGCCGTGAAATCCCGACACATCAACACCCTCAACTTAGAATGTTTGCTTGTCTTCGAGCAACAAAATGAAAATAAACTAAAATGACGCTTAAGTAAAAGAAACCTAGGAACTACAGCATCCAAGTGGTTCAACCATTTCAGTTCACAGAATCAATACCCACTCCTTGTTAGTTCAAAACTAGTGCATACATACAAGTTATCAAGACAATACAAAATGGATCCGTGGATGACAACAAGATATACATGAACAAGCTACCATACCCAACATACATTTATCCGACAAGTCAGCAATCAGAGTCTACTCTAGTGCCCTTACAACAAAGAAGTCCCGCTCACACAATACTACAATTCAATAAACAGGGACTGGGAATACACTCACTCTCGCAAAGGGTTCAGTTCAGGCTCAAATTGAGGGATCAAATGGAATCATTTTTTTTCATTTGGTAGGTCATTTGGATTAAGTGGACTTCATTCAAAAACCACCTATGATCATCTCCTAACCAAATCATTCTACAACCAAGGCAAGACTAACCAGGCAAGTTCTAGATTGACACACATATCAAGAACGAATACAAATCAGCTAACTCGCACATGACACAAAGTTTAGACAAATGAATCGCTAACTATTAGTTCATGCATTAACTTAAGCTACTTATCACGTTCATATACATGTTGTCAAACACAGATCCATCAAGGTCAGTCTCAACATACTTATAGCACACAAATTCTGGAGGGGAATCCATTTTTACAATTTTTCACAAAATAAGACCACAGGTTGCATTAAGTTCGTACTTTTCTTTCACAAACACACATCCTATTCTAAACATGCCAGTTCAATAGAAATTAAAAATCCTTAGGGAAATAACACAGCAAGAAAACCCCAAGGATGCGGGTACCTTGTGGATACCCTCATGGGTTGCCTCCCATGCAGCGCCTGATTTAACATTGTGGCACGACGCGAGTGTTTTGGCTACTCAGACTTCACTAAAACACTCTACAAAAACCATATAGATGACCAAGATTCCCCCAACCTATCAAAAAAAGTGGTGCATTATCCCCAATGCACTAAAAAGTATCTAAAACAAGGGAGGCCAAACATACCTATGGCACCTAAGCGCGGTCATTATGTAGTAGTTGGGACCGCTGGATAGGAGCCCGTGTCTTTTTCACCAATAGAGGCTGCCTCAGCAGTCCTCTCAGCATCAACAGCTGCTCGAGCAGCTTCATCACCGGTCTCTCCCACAATAGGGTATGAAGAAATTAACTTAGTGGTGCCTGCAACACCACTTGCCGAGCCACTAGTACCAATAGCATTAACTCAAATCTGGTGGATGGCTAGCGATTCTTTGTACACCCCTACTTATCTCTTCTTTCTCTTTTTCTCTGCTTTCTCCTTCTTACGTTTCAACAATTTTGGGCTCAATGGAGCATCTTCGCCCTCTTTACGAACCTTCTTATATTTTTTCCTCCTCTTTTTCTTAGGTTCAGAAGGAATACCCAATGTCTCATCTTCCTTATCATTATATTTATTTCAGAGCTCAGGATGTGTGTAGTCCCACAAATTTAACATCGGTGCAAATGACGCCTGTGACATACCTACTTGAGAATCGGAGTACATAAAAGGCTGGCGTACCTTTAAATCATCAACATCCACCCAAAGTGCTGCTATCTTCTCCTTTATCTCTGTAAGTTCAGTTGTGCCTATTTCATCCAACTTTCATTGATCCTCTTTTCCATCAAATTTATTCGGCCATGCACATCAGCAAATGGTGTTATGGCTCTCGGTATAGAGGCATCAACTATCACGCCCCAAGTCTAGATGGGATTGACACTTCCATGTATACATATATTCTATGCAGATAATTTATGACAAATGATATATAAAGGATTCATGTACTAGAGACAACTAATAAGGATGATACATGTATATACAATAGCCTATGATCAACTGATATAAAACAATCCAACTGTAGTATCCATGAAGCCTCTAAAAGTGTAAGAAACTATAAAACTATCAAGTGGTCAAGACAGGGCCCCGCCATACCCATACTATGCAAATATGTACAACAAAAGAGAGAACTATCTGTAAACTAGCTCCAGGAGAAATAGAGCTCATCGACTGCTCTGCTGATACACGATAATGCCTACTGAGGAGGTCTGCAACTTTGTGTACCTGGTCCTGCATTTAAAAGAATGCAGCACCCTATTTCATAGGGGTGTCAGTACATATATAACATGTGCTGGTATGTAAGGCAGACTGAATAACAAGTATAGGTAAGATAGCACAATGAAAGAATTAATATTATGCTCAACTAAGATATATTCTGCCAGGAAGTAACCTATGAAACTGTAAATCATATGAAACTACTCTAAAATTATTATACAAGTGTCTTCTTGGTTCTTTATTAATATGGGATCAAATGATACAATTTTCTATGGAATCAAGTAAGTTAGGTACTTTAAAATGAATAAATGATACCATCTGAATGTGAGCCTCGAGGGCTTTATACCAACTGGACAATATATGAACTCTTCTAACTCTGAATCTCATATGAAAATGTTAAGTCTTATAGTCTATGATCTATGATGGTACGCCATAAAGGCTCAACTCTAAGGGTCAGCCTGCAGGCGGGTATGCCATATATGGCTCTACTCTAAGGGTATATAGCCATAATAGGCTGGTACGCCCGTAGGCTCAACTCTGAGGGTCTTTGTTCTCAACCATGTGCACAAGGCAGTGTCACATCGTGAGTCAAGTGAATATAATATCTCTGACCTTTCCCCGCCATCCTTAATTTATATCTTAACAACTAATGCCATGCGGGCCTCTAAATAATTAATTATAAATGAAATCAACTGTACAAATAGCAAGCTCTAAATGATAATTTATGAACTCTAAGTGACCGATGGTAATCTATGATTAAGGGAAACGACTAGTAAACTTTGCTCTATTTTGAATGAATCATAAGGATATGTATATACTGTATAAATGATGAGTATGATATGACAATACAATCATATATAAAGACATATAACGAATGTACTATGTGAGTTCTATGGAATGTAAATGAAGGCACATATATTGCTTTAATGACTATGTGAACACTATAAATTGTAGCAATTAGCTTGAATACTCTGAACATATGGACAATGAATAACTGATATGCCGGGTGATTACTATGAAGAATAGGGCACATAACAACTGAATACCAATCTCTATAAATCATATAAATGATATGGACCCTTATAGAGAAACATGTGATGTAAGGTCGTGCCTCGCGGCGAAGGAGGTTTTAGCTTTACATACCTTGATTCTGGGCTTGGGAAACTTCAGTGGATAGTACCCCTTCCTACAAACTGATAATCTATACAAACCAAGTGGTAGAACCATTACAAACAGCCCATAAACTCATTCTAGACGTATTGGCAACATGTCAGCTATTAGGCGAGCAACTTGCTCATTGGACTCTCTTTATACTTGTGATTCTTTCTAATTCTCTTATTTTATTACAACTGTAAGTTAGAAACATATAGGAGATATTTATAGCATCTGATTACCATGTGGGTCCCACAAAATAGTCCGCTATAATTAAACGGGCAGCATGTCCGCATAATAATCATAAACTCGGCATATCGCCACACCCTTAAATTCCAATCCCAAAACAACTGCAACCAATACCAACTATGAGGTATCTAACCAATATAGCCAAAAACACATATAATACATCCACCAAACAGTCCAACAAAATTAGAATGATTTGAACTCACAGCTCATGAATATCGTCCAGTGTGTTCATATTACTATTACGTCTAGAATTGCCTCTTTCTTCTCATATATAAAAAGGGATGGAGGGGAAGAATTTTACCTTTATTTTCTGTAACTTTCAACTCTTAACTTTACTTCATTAATACAAAAAATGTTGCTCCAAAATAGGACCTTACAACAAGAAGAAAACACTTTAAGACAACATCACACAACAAGGGCTGCCAAGGAGCTTCTTTCTCACAAAGGCTGCCCAAACTCAACCAACGTGAGGAGCACCAATCCATCAGCTTTTCTATATAAAAACCATGATAAAGTAAAGCCAAAATCTTACCTTAAAGCTTGAGAACCAAGAAGAAAAACTCAAGAACCCTAAGGGGGAAAAGAGGGCTGCCAAGAAGAGCTAAAAGAGAGAGATTTGATTCTTGTTTGTCTTGTGGAAATTTCTGGAGAAATAGCTGAATATATGGGTATATATTGGCTAATGTTAGATGGGTTTTGGGCCTTGAAACATTTCCCAGATCACTCCTTCATTTACCAAACAAATTGGGCCTAAAAGAAGTCAAAGTAGGTGATCCACCTACTTGATATCTTTTGAACTTTGGGCCTAATTTCTTTTATGTGTTGGGCTATATTTCCGTTATCTCGTCTAGTAAATGTAAGCTTATATTCATTTATCTCAAGTTAGTAGAACGTCAAATAAATAAATTAACCACGTAGAAAGTTCAAACACGTAGGACGTTTACGCGAATATGTGAAACACATAGCTCTAACAAGTAGGCGACTTTGTTGTTTTCAACTTCAATTGCCCTTTCAAGTCTCATTCCCATAAACTATATTTTCCACTTTAGTATAGTTGGATACTTAGTATTTGGCTTAAATTCACCCTCATTTATACATAACCAAATAAATCCATCGATGTTACCTTAGTCATACGTATATCTAAAGGTATGGGGTATTATATTATCCCCCCTTTAGACCATTCGTCCTCGAATGTAGATTTTAGATCTCAATAGAATTAACTCTGAAATTTTTCTAAATTTTTTCCAGAGTTTCCTTTGTACATGGGGATATCCAAAATCTGTTAGCTAACCAGAATACGCATATATAAGCCTCACAGGGCACCACAACAGTTGTAGTATTAAATGCAAGTAAGGTTCCTCTAAGATATATAACGAAATAATGATGCTTCTGACTTACCTTATACTCCTCTCTATGTTCTGACTTGTAGTGAAAAATATGGTAGTTATGAACTTGCAGGCACGAGTGATACACCTGAATAAGTATACGTAACATATGAGTAAAAACAATTCATTATGTATAGGTTAGACTGGAACTATCATTCATAAGAATAGGATGTATATTATATGAAACCTTCTCTATGGTCTTGAAATAAGTGTGGATATATGGACTTCATGGAGTCTTTAGATTCCTAAGTGGCTTTTTTGACATTCTGATTCCTCCATAGCACTTTAACGGATGCTACATCTTTTGTTCTCAACTTTCTAATCTGCCTATCATGAATAGCCACTGGAACCTCTTCATATGACAAGTTTTCTGTGATTTGTATATCAGTTGTTAGGACAATAAGTGATGGGTCCCCTATACACTTACGTAACATAGACACATGGAATACTGGATGTACAGTAGCTAACTCTGAAGGTAGTTCCACCTCATATGCCACTTGCCCAACTCTTTGTATGATTCTGTAAGGCCCAATATATCTTGGGCTTAGTTTTCCCTTCTTTCCAAATCTTATAATGCCCTTCATAGGTGAAACTTCTATAAACACCCAGTCATCTATATGGAATTCCAGTTCTCTGCGCCTCACATCTGAATAAGATTTTTGGCGGCTCTGAGCGGTCTTTAATTGCTCCCATATCAACCTAACTTTCTCAATTGCCTGGTGGACCAAATTCAGACCAAGCACCTATGCTTCATCTATCTCAAACCAGCCAATAAGAGACCTACCGCAAATTGTTCAGTCAAAATCTTCTCCTGCAATCCATAAACATTAGGAACACACAACCTGCCTTGGCACCATAAAGTGCCATCGCCTGCAAGCTCGAATGTGGTGAATTTATTTTGAACAATACCTTATTTATATTGTTTTAATATTGGGTCATCATATTGTCTATCCTTCACTATTGTCTCTAATGATGACTCTGCAATACTCTTAACCGATATGCCTCCATCTTCAAGTTCAATTAACCGGACACCTAAGCTTGATAGCTTATGAACCTCTCTAACTATATTCCTCTTTGTTTCTGGCAAGTATGCTAGACTTTCCATAGATTTGCGACTAAGAGCATCTGCTACAATAAATGCTTTACCCGGGTGGTAGAGAATATCAACATCATAATCTTTGAGTAGTTCTAGCCACATCCTCTTCCTCAAATTTAGCTCCCTTTTCTTAAATATATATTGAAGGATCTTATGGTCAATAAATACATCAACATGAACCCCATACAAATAATGTCGCCACATCTTTAGTGCAAACACAACTGCATCCAATTCTAGATCATGTGTTGGATAGTTTTGCTCGTGTCACTTTAGTTGCCTTGAACCATATGCTATAACCTTACCATGCTGCACTAATACACAACCTACACCAATGCCCAAAGCATCACAATATATAGCATACCCCTCTATGCCTTCTGGAAGTGTTAGTACTAGTGTCGTAGTTAACCTGCCCTTCAACTCTTGGAAATTTTGCTCATACTTCTTTGACCACTGAAACTTTATTGCTTTTTGTGTTAATTTAGTCAATGGTGCAGCTATAGAAGAGATGCCTTCACCAAACCTTCTGTAATAACCAGCCAGGCCCAAGAAACTACGTACCTCCGTAGGAGTAGTAGGGCGAGGCCAATTCTTCACAACCTCAATCTTCTGAAAGTCCACTTTGATGCCCTCACTATAGACCACATGCCCAAGAAAAGCTACAGAGTCCAACCATAACTCACATTTGGAAAATTTAGCGTATAACTGATGTTCTTTAAGAGTTTGCAATACTGCTTTAAGATGATCTGCGTGGTCTGCCTCACCATGTGAATATATAAGGATGTCATCTATGAATACAATCACAAATAGATTTTGAAGGGTTTGAAGACCCTATTCATTATATCCATAAAGGCTGCAGGAGAATTAGTTAAACCAAAGGACATAACAAGAAATTCAAAGTGCCTATACCGAGTCCAGAAAGCTGTCTTTGGAATATCGACTTCTCTGATCTTCAACTGATGATATCCAGACCTTAATCAATTTTTGAAAAGCACTTAGCACCTTGCAACTGATCAAATAAATAATCTATTTGGGGAAGTAGATACTTATTCTTTATAGTGACCTTGTTCAACTGTTTATAATCTATACACATGCACAATGAACCATCTTTCTTTTGTACAAATAGCACAGGTTCACCCCAAGGTGATATACTGGGTTAGATGAACCCTTTATCAAGGAGATCTTTTAATTGTGCTTTCATCTCTTTCAGCTCTACTGGGGCCATTCTATAGGGTGTAATTGATATAGGTTGAGTACCAGGATCTACATCAATACCAAAATCAATCTCTCTGTCTAGAGAAAGTCCTGGAAGCTCCTTCGAGAACAAATTTGGATATTCATTCATAATTGGCATGGATTGAATAGTCAGTGTCTCTTTATCAATATCAAGATCCCTTACTCTGACTAGGTGATATAAATATCCCTTGGAAATCAGCTTCCTGGCTTTAATATAGGAAATAAACCTATCCACAGGCATCAAGACACTACCTTTCCATTTAAGGACTGGCTCATCCGGAAAGTGGAATCGAGCAATCTTAGCCTGACAATCAACTGTAGCATAACAAGATGATAACCAATCCATACCCATAATGACATCAAAGTCTATCATATCAAGCTCACACAAATTTGCTATAGTTTCTCGACCACATACCGTCACTATGCAATTTTTATAAAGTTGTTGAACTATAACTGACTCTCCAACTGGAGTTGATACGACAAATGGCTCACGTAATAATTCTGGTCCTACTCCAAACTTTTTAGCAATGAATGGAGTAATATATGACAACGTATTCCCTGGATCTATCAATGCATAAACATCATGTGAGAAGATAGATAAGATACATGTGACCATATCTGGTGATGCCTCTGAATCCTGTTGGCTTACTAATGCATACATACGATTCAGACCCCCTCCTGAATAAGAAGCTCTACCTCTGCCCCTACTCTAGTCTACTCATGCTTGAGGACCGTAAGATGAAGAAGGAGGGGATGATGATGATGCTACCATGGACCTTGTGGACTGTGCTCTACCTTCTCTCTCAGTATCTCTCTTTCTGATTACTGGACAATTTTGTATCATATGAGCAGGGAATCCACACCAGTAATAGGAATCGGAGCCTAGTCGGCACTCACCAGGGTGTGATCTACCACACTGACTATAATGAGGCCTAGGTGGTAATCCCCGACCCCTACCCCTCTGAAATTATGGACCTGGTGCCCTAGACTGCTGGCTTTGCTCAGGCCTCAGCCTCCGGGACTGGGAGGGAGGTAGAATGGTGGAATAGGCTGGTGGTAGTCTTTGTGGCCCTCTGCTAAAAGATGCTCTTTCATTGCCCTGATAAGTACCAGATGTTCTAGCCCTCTTACTCTGATCCCACTCGCACTCTGCTCCCATTTTCTGTTGAAGATCCTCAGTGTGTTGTGAAAATGTCATTATCCGAGCAATACTTATCTCTTTATCTAATGCCTGATAGAATAAGGCTGTATCAGGTCAGATTTAAGGCCACCCACAAATCGACGTACCCTGGCGTGTGTAGTACTGACCATCTCTGGTGCAAATCTAGCTAGATGAGTGAATCTGATGTTGTACTCTTTAACACCCATTTTATTCTGCCAAAGTGCCAAAAATTCTTCAACATTTGCATCTCGAATTTCCTGAGGAAAGAAATGATCTAAAAAGGCCTTTGTAAATTCCTCCCAAATCGGTGGAGGTGCATCTGCTCCTCCAGAATCTTTCCACATATCATACCAAGCTGTAGCCACATCTTTTAGCTGATATACTGCTAACTCAACTGACTCTATATCAGAAACATGCATGACCCTGAGTATTTTTTCAATCTCATCAATGAAACTTTGTGGATCCTCAGAGTGTTTAGACCCTGTGAAAATAAGAGGGGCCATACGCAAGAACTCTCGAACATGGGAACCAAATGCCTCTCCCTCGGAAGATGTATTGGGGGATGCTGCTTCCTCTCTCTAAGACTGAGCAGCAAGTATCTGGGTAAGCAAATGAATGGCTCCCCTGACATCCTGGTCTGAGGGGTCAGATGAAAGAGCTAGAGGCATTGGGGATCTCGTAGTCCCTTTTTCTTGCTGTGGCTGTGGGTTTGGGATAACTTGTATAACGGTGCCACCCTGGGCCTCTGTATGATCCTCAACAATAGGTGGATGTGTAATAGGACTTGCCTCTAGGGTTGTGGTGAATCGTGGACTAGTCCGAGTCTTTTTCTTTGCAGGCATCTCTGTAGATAAAAGATTAACGCATGAGTCAAAATCAATTTCCTATAACTTTGCTCCTATGGCACAATTTAGAACATGAAAGAAGGCCATATTTCCTAAATGCCCAAGCAGCCCTCTACTTATAAATGTGGTGCGCAACACACTCATAAGAAAGGCACTACTAGATATGGCTTCATAGACAATTCCCTGGGACACTTGAACCTAGGCTTTGATACCAAGTTTGTCATGCCCCAAGTCTAGATGGGACAAACAAGTATCATGTATACATATATTCTATGCAGATAATCTATGACAGATAATGATAACGGAAATTAAGCAAACAAGAAAGAAGGAGGAAAATATATGAGAATTAATAACTAGGAATTGAAATTATGGGCAACAAAGGGCTAAAACCCTCACCTCCCAATTGATTCCAACAACTAGAAACTAATTCAACTCAACTAATCAAGGAAAACTAAATGAAATCCACAAGTGGGAGACCTTCGATTAATTAAGCAAAGAAGTTAAACTAACAATCAAGAGAGTCACCCTAATCACTCACTAATTCCTTAAGGGAATTACACTAAGCCTTACACTAGCAACTACAAGTTTTAGAGTATCAATCTTCAATATGAAAAAACTACTCTTCCAAAATGAAGAAAAGCTACTACTTATACTAGGGAATAAGAAGAGTAGCTATTACAGTTTTGCCCTTAATGAAGTAAGGGCCTTGTTTGGTTGCCTTCTTTTGGGAATTCTTGAATTCCTCCTTCAACCTCACTTTAATGGACCACCCACACATTGTATGCTTTCCTTTGGGATTCTTCAAGCTTCTCCAATGCTTCCCTTTTCATGAACATTGCTTGAAGGTCTTGGAGCTCTTTAGCTTGACTACGTGTGAAAGGCCTTGAAGGATAAGTTCCATCCAAGACAGTACCATCCATTATTTCCAATCTAGTATCATCCTCCCCTTCTTGAAAATGATTCGTCCTCGAATCCAATGGATCACCTACAACACAAGGAGAAAGATCACTAACATTGAAAACATTATGAACATTATACTCACTTGGTAAGTCAATCATGTATGCATTGTCATTTATCCACTTGAGCACTTTGAAGGGTCCATCTCCCCTTGGTCTTAGCTTTACTTTTTGAACTTGTGAGAACCTCTCCTTTCGTAAATGAACCCACACCCAATCTTTCGGGTTGAAAATCATTTCCTTTCTTCCACGATTCTTTCAGTTGGCCACCTTTGAATTGTTCTTTTCAATGGCCTCTTTTACCTTGGAATGAATGTTCAACATCTCCTTTTCTCTTTGTTCAGCATCTAGGCTCACAAAAACATGGCTAGACAAATGAGTCATAGTTAATGGAAACAAAGGCTTAAAGCCATAACATGCTTCAAATGGGGACATTCCAATAGAAGAGTGGAAAGACCGGTTATATGCAAATTCTATCAAGGGTAGATGGTCTTCCCAAGTGGTTGGGGTGCCCCTTATCATACACCTAAGCATGCTTCCAAGAGTCCGGTTGACTACTTTGGTTTGTCCATCCGTTTGAGGATGACAAGAAGTAGAAAACATGAGTTTAGTACCAAGTGTACCCCATAGATTCTTCCAAAAATGACTAAGAAATTTGGTATCCCTATCACTAACAATGGTTTTAGGGACTCCATGTAGTTTAAGCACATTAATGACAAACAAGGATGCTACATGGGATGCATCATCACATTTATGGCATGGAATGAAATGAGTCATTTTAGAGAACCTATCCACTACCACAAAAATGCTATCATGTCCTCTTTTAGTCCTAGGAATTCCTAACAGAAAATCCATAGAAATGTCCATGCATGGACCACTAGGAGTAGGAAGAGGGGTATACTTACCTTGAGGCCGAGTCGTGGATTTGGCTTGCTTGCATTCGAGACACTGTCCACAAATCCACTCCACATCATGCTTCATCTTTGGCCAATAAAATAGTTCCATAAGGATGTCAAGTGTCTTGGGTACTCCAAAGTGCCCCATCAAACCACCACTATGAGCTTCCTTGACAAACAACTCTCTCCATGAACTCATGGGCACACAAACTCACCCATTCTTGAACAAGAATCCATCAACCAATTGGAACCTATCAACCTGCTTCCCTTGACTAAGACAATCATAAGTTTCTTTGAAATCGGGATCCATAGAATAGATTCCCTTCAAGCTTTCAAATCCCATCATTTTAGAAGCCAAGGTGTTGACCAATACAAACCTCCTTGATAGAGCATCCGCTACTACATTCTCTTTGCCTTGCTTGTAGTTGATCACATATGGAAAGGTCTCAATGAATTCAACCCATTTGGCATGTCACTTGTTCAACTTGGATTGCCCCTTAAGATGTTTCAAGGACTCATGATCGGTCCTTATCACAAACACTTTGTGCCACAAGTAGTGTTGCCAATGAGCCAATACCCTCACAAATGCATATAATTCCTTGTCATAAGTTGAGTACCGAAGAGTAGATCCCTTTAGTTTTTCACTAAAGTAAGCCAATGGTTTTCCCTCTTGCATCAAGACACCACCTATCCCAACACCCGAAGCATCACACTCTATCTCAAAAGCTTTATCAAAATTAGGTAGTTGGAGTAATGGGGAGGAACTCAACATGGACTTCAATGCTTGAAAGGACTTCTCTTGTTCTTCCCCCCACACAAAAGGTACATCTTTCTTGATCAATTCCTTTAATGGGGAAGCAATTGAACTAAAACCCTTCACAAAACGCCGGTAAAAGCTCTCCAACCCATGAAAACTTCTTACCTCGGTTGCATTGGATGGGGTTGGCCAAGTCATGATTGACTCCATCGGATTCGCGAATAACCTTTCTCGTAGCAAAACATCAAACACTTGTTTCAAATGACCTACATGCTCTTCAATTGTCTTGCTATACACAAGTATGTCATCAAAGTACACAACCACAAACTTGTTGATGAAGGGTTTTAGAACATGATTCATCAACCTCATGAAAGTGCTTGGAGCATTAGTCAAACCAAACGGCATCACAAGCCATTCATACAACCCAAATTTTGTTTTGAAAGCCGTCTTCCATTCATCACCCGGTTTCATTTGAATTTGATGGTACCCACTCCTAAGATCAACCTTTGAGAACACACTTGCTCCACAAAGCTCATCCAACATGTCATAAAGTCTAGGAATTGGATGCCTATACTTGATTGTAATCTTGTTCACGGCTCTACAATCAATGCACATTCTCCAAGTACCATCCTTTTTGGGAACAAGGATAACTGGTACGGCACATGGGCTTAGGCTTTCTTTGATCAATCCCTTTTCAAGGAGTTCTTCCACTTACCTTTGTAGCTCCTTGGTCTCTTCCGGATTACACCTATAGGCTGGTCGGTTGGGAATTTGTGACCCTGGCACGAAGTCAATTTGGTGCTCAATTCCCCTCAAGGCTGGTAGTCCCTCGGGCATCTCATCCAGAAATAGTTCATCATAGTCCTGCAAAAGAGAAGAAACAATACTAGGCAAAATGCTAGTATCTTGGTTAGCATGCAATAAAAGATTTGTGTTGACAAGGCACACTAAAAAGCGTTCCTCATCCACACCCTTTAGACAATTGTTTGGCTTGGATATCATACACATGTTCATCTTATTTTTAGCCAAGTCACTTCCCTCTTTCGGAACAATGGTGGAACTTTCACCTTCACTCTTCGCTCCTTCCACGCTTATTCTCTCCCGAAGCTCCTTCATAGCCCGATAGTCCTCACTCAATTGGTATGGGGTGAGAGGTGCAAGTACATATTTCTTACTGTCAATCACAAAAGGATACTTGTTGGTCCTTCCATAGTGCACAATATCTCTATCAAATTGCCAAGGCCTCCCCAATAAAACATGACAAGCCAACATGGGTACCACATCACAAATCAACTTCTCATTGTACTTGCCCACACTAAATCGAATACTTGCTTATTTGAGGACCTTCATCTCTCCACTCTCATTGAGCCATTGTAGCTTGTACGGGTTGGAATGCCTTCTTATTGGAATTTGCATACGTTCCACCAAAGAACTACTCACCACATTAGTGCAACTCCCACTATCAATAATCAAAGAACACACCTTATCTTGGATCTTGCACCTAGCATGAAACAGATTCTCCCTTTGGTCAAGTTCTTCTTTGGCAAGGGCTCCCATAATTCTCCTCACAACACATGAAAGGTTGGTATTTACCTTCAACTCTTCATCATCATCAAGTAGGGGTTGCCCCCTTTCCATGAAGCAAGCAAAATTTACCCTCTCATCCAACCTTTCGTCCTCATCCCCCGAATCTACTCTCTCCCCTTCACCTTTATCCCCCTATCCCTCACTTCTTTTATCATGCTCATCTTTCTCGTCGGTTTTATACCCATCACAAAAAGCAACAATTGTCCTTCTATTAGGACACTCACTAGCAATATGTCCCCTCCTTTGACATCAAAAGCATTGGATGGTAGAGGGTCGAGGAAAGTTGGGTTTTTCAAAGTTACCTCCTTTTGGCTTGTCATTCCCTTTGGCTTTGTAATCAACCTTGACTTGAGTGTCTTGACCACTACCTTTAGATGATTCTCGAGGAGTTGGGGTCTTCCACTTATCAATGTTTTTACTCCATGAGGAAGTTGGAAAACTCTTGGTCTTGTATGTCTTCTCATCTTTCAAATCCATTTCGACCTTAGAGGCATCATGGAAAGCCGCTTCAAGATTCTCATAGTGTTTAAGTCTCAAAGGCTTCAAGATATCGGGCCTCAAGTTTGCCATAAATCGTATCACCGTGTATTGCATATGCACCTCAAGCTTGGACTTCATTCTCAAGTTCTCAAATTCATCATAGTATTCTTCAACACTCTTGGTACCTTGCCTAATCATGTACACCTTCTTGAGAGCTTCTTGATAGTAATCCGGAGTCAAATACCTATACTCCATTAGACCAACCAACTCTTGCCAAATGGGCAACTCATAGATATGACGACTCTCTCGTTCCCTCCTCTTGGATTCCCACCATGAGGAAGCATATCCCTCCAATTGAGTGAGGGCATACTTCGCCTTCAATGATTTTGAGATGTTATTAGAAAGGAAAATCTGTTCACTTTGTAGTTTCCATTCAAGAAATTCATCCCGGTCACTACTTCCCTTGAACTTTGGAAGTGTAACCTTGATCGTGTTCATTCCCCTATCTTGATCATTCCGTTCTCCATACCTAGCTCCTCTATTCCCTATCCTATCTCCTCTATTCCCATAGTGTTGACCTTCTATTCCTTGGTCCCACCCCAAGTCCCGACGCTGGACCCCTTCCCTTGGCCCTTATAGCCATCTCTACCCCCATGCTCCCAAAACTCATCATTGTTGTGATCTTCATTCATGTCGTCATAGAGAGGGTTTTGAAATTGGTAGTTTGGGTAGGGTGTTTGTGTGGTGTTTCGTGGAGGTGATATGTAGGAATTATGTAACGATGCATTTGATGGATTTTGGAGTGGAGTTTGGTATAGAACTTGGTTTGCCACAAAATGACGGTTCTCTTGTGGAGGGCGATAGGGTTGTGGATGTGGATGTGGATGTGGTGTTGGTTGCCTTGGGTAGTTTAGAGGGTTGTTTATTTGGAAGGTGGGTTGTTGGAAGTTTCGGGTTTGATTTTGTGGAGGGTAACATAGTTGGTGAGCTTTCCCCAGAGTAATGGTGGTGGATTGCACCGATGCTCGCCTTGCCTCCTCATTTTCGACTTGGAGTGTCTTCCCTCTATTCTCATTTTCCACCCGTACCAACCTTTCCTCCATACCTCCTAACTTCCTATTCATTTCCGCCATTTGTTTGGAGAGGTGTGTAAGAACCTCCATGAGGTTCTCCGAGCTCTCCCCAATTGGACTTGCACCGTGGTGGGACATGGTACCTACAAAACTCAACAAGCAAGGTTAGTAGTAAAAGGCTCACGTCCCTCGTATGTAACTCTCAACTCATCTCCTATGGCGTCGTCTCAAAATTGGTAGTGAACTAGCTCCGTTCAATCAACTCAAGGTCACCTATCTTTTGTGGAGGATTTGATTCTTGTGCCTCTTGAAAGAAGGATGACTTGAAAGACTCTAAACGACTTGAATCAAGGAATTAATAAACGAAACAAGACAAGAAAAAAAGAAGGAAGAAGCACGAAAGAATTCAGACTCAAGAATTAAGTAACAAAAGTAGGAGAAACTACTTGTTGTTGCTTAATTTGGAGAATCAAAGAGATAATTTGATGTTTAAAAACTAGTTAACAAGTAATTAAAGATGTTAATTAGTTGTTAAATAGTTGAGAAATCAAAGAAAAATGAGTGTAGAAGAAGTTTGAAGTTCCAATACTTAGAATTTTTTTTTGGGGTCTTAAAAGTCCAACACTTAGAAAAATTTTAGGGTCCCAAAATTTGAGACCCTTAAAAAAAACTAAGTATGGAAACCTGCAGAAACAACCCTCTGAAGTTGGTCTCACGCGCCTGGGTGAGACTGGGCGTGAATTTTTTTTAAATTCCACTTGTGGACCCAACAAACATATTTGACCACTTTGACTTGAAAAAGTTGGATCAAATGTACCTTTTGGCTTCTTCTTCTTCAAGATGTTCTTGATGAATATCAAAAACACCTAGAACACCAAGAACACACACTAAACACCAACACCTTCAAATGAGCTTGGAATTGGCTCAAATTTTAGGATTAGCTTCCTCTTAACGTAGAAAACAAACCCCAATGGTTTTTAAGCTCCAATTTCTCCTCAATCAATAGACCCACTTTCAAAGTTTGTAAAGCTTCAAAAGCTCAAAATACTTTAATGGCAACTCCACTTCTACAACTCCAAATCGCATAAAATTTGAAATCGAGACTCAAAAAACACTAGGGAACAAGAATCTAGTGTCAAAAATAAGAAATCAAACAAAAAAAATCGAATTTTTTTTGAACTTTTTTGGGGATTTTCGGTTTTTTTTTTTGGATTTTGAAGATATCAAATTCCCAAGACTTAGATTTGTGGAAACAAACCTAAACCGAGCTCTTCATACCAAATGATAACGGAAATTAAGCAAACAAGAAAGAAGGAGGAAGAGATATGAGAATTAATAACTAGGAATTGAAATTATGGGCAACAAGGGGCTAAAACCTTCACCTCCCAATTGATTTCAACAACTAGAAACTAATTCAACTCAACTAATCAAGGAATACTAAATGAAATCCACCAGTGGGAGACCTTCGATTAATTAAGCAAATAAGTTAAACTAACAATCAAGAGAGTCACCCTAATCACTCACTAATTCCTTAAGGGAATTACACTAAGCCTTACACTAGCAACTACAAGTTTTAGAGTATCAATCTTCAATATGCAAAAACTACTCTTCCAAAATGAAGAAAAGCTACTACTTATACTAGGGAATAAGAAGAGACTAGCTATTACAGTTTTGCCCTTAATGAAGTAAGGGCCTTGTTTGGTTGCCTTCTTTTGGGAATTCTTGAATTTCTCCTTCCACCTCACTTTAATAGACCACCCACACATTGTATGCTTTCCTTTGGGATTCTTCAAGCTTCTCCAATGCTTCCTTTTTCATGAATATTGCTTTAAGGTCTTGGAGCTCTTTAGCTTGACTACGTGTGAAAGGCCTTGAAGGACAAGTGCCATCCAAGATAGTACCATCCATGCTTTCTAATCTAGTATCAGATAATATATCAAGGATTCATGTACTAGAGATAACCAATAAGGATGATACATGTATATACAATAGCCTATGACCAACTAATACAAAACGATCGTACTGTAGTGTCCATGAAGCCTCTAAAAGAGTAAGAAACTATAAAACTGTCAAGTGGTCAGGACAGGACCCCGCCATACCCATACTATACAAATATGTACAACAAAAGAGATAACTATCTGTAAACTAGCTCCAGGGGGGAAATGGAGCTCACTGACTGCTCTGCTGATACACAATAATGCCTACGGAGGAGGTCTGCAACTCTGTGTACCTGGTCCTGCATTTAAAAGAATGCAGTACCCTATTTCATAGGGGTGTCAGTACATATATAACATGTGCTAGTATGTAAGGCAGACTGAATAACAAGTATAGGTAAGATATCACAATGAAAGAAATAATATTGTGCTCAACTGAGATATATTCTGCCAGAAAGTAACCTATGAAACAGTAAATCATATGAATTTACTCTAAAATTATTATACAAGTGTCTTCTTGGTTCTTTATTAATATGGGATAAAATGATACAATTTTCTGTGGAATCAAGTAATTTAGGTACTTTCAAATGAATAAATGATAGCATCTGAATGTGAGCCTCGAGGGCTTTATACCAACTCGACAACATATGAACTCTTTTATCTCTGAATCTCATGTGAAAATGTTAAGTCTCGTAGTCTATGATCTCTGATGGTACACTATAAAGGCTCAGCTCTGAGGGTTAGACCGCAGGAGGGTACACCATATATGGCTCTACTCTGAGGTTATATAGCTATAATAGGCTGGTACGCCCATAGGCTCAACTCTGAGGGTCTTTGGTCTCGGCCATGTGCACAAGGCAGCGTCGCGCTGTGATTGGAAAGATGGACTTTACCGAGGTTGAGAATGGACCAACTATTAAATCTTGGGTGGAAATCCACTTTTTGATTTCGAGAAAACCGAATCAATTTTTAGCGATGCCTCCAACTCGAGATTTTGATTCAACGAAATAATCTCAATTTTATGACAAATCCGGTCCGATGGCTATTCTCCACTAACCACAAGGATATATGGACTCTTTATTTCATCTTCGGTGCCATTGCTGGAGTGATGGGCACATGCTTCTCAGTCATCCTTAATTTATATTTTAACAACTGATGCCTCAAGGGCCTCTAAATAATTAATTATAAATGAAATCAACTGTACAAATAGCGAGCTCTGAATGATAATTTATGAACTCTGAGTGACCGATGGTAATCTATGATTAAGTGAATCAACTAGTAAACTTTGCTCTATTTTGAATGAAACATAAGGACATGTATTTACTGTATAAATGATGAATATGATAGGACAAGACAATCATCTATAAAGACATATAATGAATGTACTATGTGAGTTCTATGAAATGCAAGCGAAGGTACATATAGTGCTTTGATGACTATGTGAACACTATAAATCGTAGCAATTAGCTCGAATACTCTGAACGTATGGAAAATGAACAACTGATATGCCGGGGTGATTACTATGAAGAATAGGGCACAAACAACTGAATACCAATCTCTATAAATCATATAAACGATATCGACCCTTGTAGAGAAACATGTGACGTAGGATCGTGCCTCACGGCGAATGAGGTTTTAGCTTTAGATACCTCGATTCTAGGCTCAGAAAACTTCAGTGGACAGTACCCCTTCCTACAAGATGATAATCTATACAAACCAAGTGGTAGAACCATTACAAACAGCCCATAAACTCATTCTAGACGTATTGGCAACATGTCAGCTATTAGGCGAGCAACTTGCTCATTGGACTCTCTTTATACTTGTGATTCTTTCTAATTCCCTTATTTTATTACAACCATAAGTTAGACACATATAGTACATATTTATAGCAGCTAATAACTATGTGAGTCTCGCAAAATAGTATGCTATAATTAAACGGGCAACATGTCTATACAATAATCATAAACTCAGTATATTACCACACCCTTCAATTCCAATCCCAAAATAACTGCAACCATCCCCAACTATGAGGTATCTAACCAATACAGCAAACAACACATACAATACAGCCACCAAACATTCCAACAAAATTAGAATGACTTGAACTCACGGCTCCCAAATACCTTCCAACGAGTTCATACTACAATTACGTCTAAAATATCCTCTTTCTTCTCATATATAATAAGGGATGGAGGGGAAGAATTTTACCTTGATTTTCTGTAACTTTAAACTTTAACTTTACTTCATCAACACCAAAAACATTGCTCCAAAACAGGACCTTACAACAAGAAGAAAACACTTTAAGACTGTCACACAACAAGGGATACCAAGGAGCTTCTTTCTCACAAAGGCTGCCCAAACTCAACCAACGTGTGGAGAACCAATCCACCAGATTTTCTATATAAAAACATGATAAATTACAGACAAAATCTTACCTTAAAGCTTGAGAATCAAGAGGAATAACTCAAGAACCCTAAGGGGGAAAAGAGGTCTGCAAAAAAGAGCTAAAAGAGAGAAAGATTTGATTCTTGTTTATCTTATGGAAATTTCTGGAGAAATAGCTTAATATATGGGTATATATTAGCTATTTTAAGATGGGGTTTGGGCCTTGAAACATGCCCTAACCCACTCCTTCATTTACCAAATAAATTGGGCCTAAAAGAAGTCAAAGTAGGTGATCTACCTACTTGATATCTTTTGATCTTTGGGCATAATTTCTTTTTTGTGTTGGGCCATATTTCTGTTATCTCATCCAGTAAATGTAAGATTATATTCATGTATCTCAAGTTAGTAGGACATCAAATAATTAACTTAACCACGTAGAAAGTCCAAACAAATAGGACATTTACGTGAATATGTGAAACACATAGCTCTAGCAAGTAGGCGACTTTGCTGTTTCCAACTTCAATTGCCATTTTAAGTCTCATTCCCATAAGCTATATTTTCCACTTTAGTATAGTTGGATACTTATTCTTTGGCTCAAATTTACCCTTATTTACACATAACCGAATAAATCCATCAACGTTACCTTAGTAGTACGTATATCTAAAGGTATGGGGTATTACATCAACAATGGCCTAAGATTATTCAACAAAGTTGGTCATCTACTTCTGTAGCTGTATGGTGGTCTGAACCATGTTGTCAAAGTTCGCCAGGTGGAAGGCATATACTTAGGTCAGATCATCCAACAGAGGTGCAGCTAGTGTAGGGGGAGCAGGTAGAGTCTCAGGAATGGAGGTGTCAACCCCACGAGGAGTCAACAAATGTGTACTGCATGGGCATTTTGAAGTAACCGTTGATCTTTCCCTTACTGATGGAGTTTTCTCATTCAGGCTGCCCTCTGGAGAAGCCAAACCCATAAGATATGGTGCAACATCTGGTGGCACTACAAAGTCATCATGGATGTAGGCTTGTTCCAATGTGCCCCTTCGCCATCATCTCAAGCCCATAATCAAAGATCTTCTTCGACCTTTGCATATTCCACCTCGATTTTTCCCGGAGTCTGATATATTTCGATGTGAGAACTAGAGTCATCCTGGAGCTTTGGGAGTAGGTGGGATTACCTCCTTTTCAGGAGTGGTGCTCTCTGTATCGGAGTCAGAACCACCCTCCACCACCTTCCCAGAATCTGACTGTGAAGCATCCTCCGAACCGAACTCTATTTCTTTGCCACTTGAAACATGGATGGATGATTCCTGTCCTCTATTTGCCGATGGAGGAGCGGTGTCGCTTTCCTTGTATGAACTGGCTAATTTGGAAGATGATTCTTCCCCCTCTTCAGACTGGGGGGAAGTCTATTCTGATGCTTGCTCTTGCTTAGGTGTATCACCTTCTCCCTTCTTGGAGTGGGAAGAAGATGATATGATGAGCTTTCTTTTTGTTAGCTAGATGAGAGGGATATTGTCTGGGTCACTCTTCTCGGCTTCTGAATCAGATTGATCCTTTAGACGAGTAGTCATGCCTTTTTCTTTTGCTTTCCGTGCTCCCCTTGTTGTAATGGAGTTAGTGATGCCATTTAGTACTTGCAGGTGAACTACGTTAGTAAACCAAACCAAAAACGAAAAACAAAAAAGTTAGAATTTTTTTACAGATTTTCAGCCTCCTACGGGCGTGGGAGGTCTGACGTCCCATGGGATAGGGCGTCGGGATTAGACAGTGGATTTTTAAGGACCTTTTGTCCTCCCACGAGAGCTTGCCACAGGCGTGGGAGGTCCAACATAACATCAGGATCGGGCATCAGATTTGGACAGAGGCTTTTGCCGGCTATAGTCCATTTCTTACGCCTTGATCCGATGCCTGTCATGCCTATGACGTCCCATCAGGCCAGCCCGTGGGATCATACCAGCACAAGTTTTCTCTCCTTATTTTTTTAATTTCACGTTTATCCCCTCACCTAAACACTCAACATACAAAAATCATGAATGAATTTTCTATGCACCATTAACACAATCAACACAACCCTAGTTCCCTATTTTTATCAATTTACGCGCACAACAAAAAACACAACACTAAACAAAGTTCACAACTAGGGTTCGCTAAAAATGTGATTTTATATACATATGAATCCTTAGTTACTTTAAAACATCAAGGAAGAACTGAAATCAATAGAATGAGATGAACTTACTCTTGATTTTCAACACTATCTTGAAAAACAACTTGTGAATGTTGCTGTGAACTTGCTTAGTGTACTTTTTGTGATAGCTATGTGTCTAAGGAATGTGGGGGAGTGATGATCAGTATTTGAGGAGTATATAAGGGAGGAAATTGTGGGTGAGAGATGTGAGAAGTGGGAGAGAATTTTAGAGAGGAGGGAGTTTAGGAGTTTGACCTCAATTCAATGAGGTCAATTCCAATTTGAATGTGGGTAAAGGGGAAGGGAAGTCGGGTCGGGTCAGAAATTTTAAAATTTAATTGACCCTTTGACCAACCCAAAAGATGGGCTATAACCACGCCCATGGGGTATGCAACGTCCCATCAGAGCTGGACTTACCTGGGCATTAGAGACCCTATTTCCCACGCCCACCGGGGTCACGATGGCCCGTCGTGTCAGGATGTGGGAATAGGCCAGTGGCTTTTACCCTTGCACTTCTGTTTGCAAGCCTATTTCGCACGCCCGTCAGAGCTGTGATGGCCCATCATGTCAGGATGTGGGAATGGGCCAGTGACTTTTTCTATGATATTCCTTAGTGCATGCCCATTTCCCACGGGCGTGGGACCTATGATGTATTGTAGGGGATGACCGTGGGAACCCTTTTTTGTAGATTTCTCCTTTACTCAGTTTCACCAACTCCTGCACACTTAAACAAATGTTAGCTCATGGGTTGCCTCCCATGCAATGCTTGATTTAACATTTTAACACAACACAAGTCACTTGACTACTCAGACTTCATAAAGTTTCCTTCATGAGTTGCCTCCCATGCAATGCCTGATTTAAAATTGCGGCATGACGTAGGTCACTTGGGTAATCAGACTTCACCAAGCTTCCAAGCTTCTACCACCTTGATTTCTTCAGTATCTCCCAAATAGGCTTTGGCTGACCATTTGCCTTAAACCACTTGCCATCACGGTTCTCAAGCTCTATAGCACCATGTTGGGACACTTGGAACACTCGAAATAGACCCATCCACTTAGACTTAAGCTTTCCTAGAAACAAGCGCAGTTTTAAATTATAGATTAGGACCAACTCACCCGGCTGAAAATCTCTCTTATCAATCTTCCGGTCATGGTACATCTTTATTTCTCCTTGTACAAAGCTCAACTTTCATACCTATTCAGACGAAACTCATCAAGTTCATTCAACTGACCAAGCTACTGATAGGATGGGATACACTAGTCTAAGTTCAGCTTTTTAAGCGCCCACATGGCCTTATGCTCAAGCTCCACCAAAAGATGACAGCTTTTCCAAAGACAAGCTTATAGGGTGACATACCTATAGGAGTCTTGTAGGCTATCCGATATGCCCATAGGGCATCATCAAGCTTCCTAGAACAATCTGTTTTGTGCACATTCATCGTCTTTGCAAGGATGGATTTTATCCCTCAATTGGAGACCTCTACTTTCCCACTGGTCTGCGGATGATAAGGTGTTGCCACGCTGTGCCTCACCCCATATCTCTCAAGTAAAGCTCTGAACAGCTTATTACAAATGTGAGACCCTCTATCACTGATAATTGCTCACGGTGTGCCGAATTTGCAGAAGATATTCTTTTTCAAGAACGCTGTGACACTCTTTCCTTCATTGTTGGGAAACTCTTTCGCCTCCACCTATTTTGACATATAGTCAACAACAACCAATATATATCTCATACCATTTGACATCCCAACAGGACCCATGAAATTGATGCCCTATACATCAAATAATTCAATCATTAGGATAAGAGTGAGAGGAGGATCATGCTTCCCTGATATACCCTCTGCCCTTTGGCATCGATTACAGGACCTTGCGTACTCATGGGCATCCTTGTGAAGGGGTAGGCCAATAGTAACCACATTGCAAAATCTTGTGTGCTATTCAGGTACCACCATGATGTCCTCCTACAGGAGAGGAATGGCATGCCTCAAGTATGTCTTCCATCTCTATCTTAGCTATACATCTACGAATCATGGTTCACCACACACTTGGAACAAATAAGGTTCTTCCCAGAAAAACTTCTTCACATCAGACATGAACTTCCTTCGCTGATGGACGATCAGGTCCCGAGGAACTATATCACTTGATAAGTAGTTAGCAATATCTGTGTACCATGGGATCAAATCCTAAGAAACAGCCAATACCTGTTCATATGGAAAAGCATCATCAATCTCAAGCTCATCTTTCAGCTGCAACATTGCCTCATCTTCAAGTCTGGACAACTGATCAGCCACTTGATTTTTTGTACCCTTGTGATCCTTTACTTCAAAGTCAAATTCTTGCAAAAATAGCACCCAACGAATCAACCTAGGCTTAGCATCCTTCTTCGCTATAAGATACCTGAGAGCTGCATGGTCTATGTGCACTATCACCTTGGTGCCAAGCAAATAAGATCTGAATTTTTCAAATGCAAACACCACAGCTAGCAGCTGCTATTCGCTCATAGTGTAGTTCTTCTGAGCAGGGTTTAGTGCTTTACTAGGATAGTAAATCGAGTGAAGAATCTTCTCTCATCTCTGACCTAGGACTGCTCCTAGCGCTACTCCACTAGTATCACATATCACCTCAAATGGCTCAGACCATCAGGCATGACAATAATGGGGGCCGAGATCAAATGCAATTTTAGGCACTCAAATGCCTTCAGACACGCCTTATTAAACATAAACTTCACATCCTTCTCTAACAGTTTGCACAAGGGGTGTGCAATCTTTGAGAAGTTCTTTATGAACCTGCGATAGAACCCAACATGCCCTAAGAAACTGCTAATACCCTTTACTGAGATTGGAGGAGGCAACTTCTCAATCACCTCTATCTTGGCATTGTCAACATCGATCCTCTTCTTTGAAATCCGGTGGCCCAATACAATACCTTCTTTGACCATAAAATGACACTTCCCCCAATTCAGTACCAAGTTTCACTCTTCAAATCATTGCAGCACACAACTCAAATGAGATAAACAATCATCAAATGAATCACCAACAACAGAGAAATCGTCCATGAATACCTCAATAGTGTCCTCCACCATATCGGAGAAGATCAACATCATACATCTCTGAAAAGTTGCTGGTGTATTACATAATCCAAACGGCATCCTCTTGAAAGAGAATGTCCCATATGGACAAGTGAAAGTCGTCTTCTCTTGGTCTTCAGGAGCAATCAAAATCAGATTGTATATTGATTAACCATCAAGAAAATAGTACCATCCTCTACCAGCAAGATGGTCTAACATCTTATCCATGAAGGTATCGAAAAATGATCCTTCTAAGGCTATGAGTTCAGCTTTCTATAATCCATGCAAACACACCAGCTTGTAACTGGTCTCATAGGAATCAACTCATTCTTAGCATTGGGAAACACAATGAGTCCACCCTTTTTTGGCACACACTAAACTGGGCTCACCCATGTTGATAACGGGAATACAACAAACAAGAAGGAAAGAAGGAAAAGATATGAGAATTAATAATTAGGAATTGAAATTATGGGCTACAAGGGGCTAAAACCCTCACCTCCCAATTGATTCCAACAACTAGAAACTAATTCAACTCAACTAATCAAGGAAACCTAAATGAAATCCACAAATGGGATACCTTCGATTAATTAAGTAAAGAAGTTAAACTAACAATCAAGATAGTCACCCTAATCACTCACTAATTCCTTAAGGGAATTACACTAAGCCTTACACTAGCAACTACAAGTTTTAGAGTATCATCTTCAATATGCAAAAACTAGTCTTCCAAAATGAAGAAAAGCTACTACTTATACTAGGGAATAAGAAGACACTAGCTATTACAGTTTTTACCTTAATGAAGTAAGGGCCTTGTTTGGTTGCCTTCTTTTGGGAATTCTTGAATTCCTCCTTCCACCTCACTTTAATGGACCACCCACACATTGTATGCTTTCCTTTGAGATTCTTCAAGCTTCTCCAATGCTTCCCTTTTCATGAACATTGGTTGAAGGTCTTGGAGCTTTTTAGATTGACTACGTGTGAAAGGCCTTGAAGGATAAGTGGCATTCAAGATAGTACCATCCATGCTTTCCAATATAGTATCATCCTCCCCTTCTTGAAAATGATTTGTCCTCGAATCCAATTGATCACCTACAACACAAGGAGAAAGATCACTAACATTGAAAACATTATGAACATTATACTCACTTGGTAAGTCAATCATGTATGCATTGTCATTTATCCGCTTGAGCACTTTGAAGGGTCCGTCTCCCCTTGGGCTTAGCTTTCCTTTTCAAACTTGTGGGAACCTCTCCTTTCGGAAATGAACCCACACCCAATCGTCCAGGTTGAAAAGCACTTCCTTTCTTCCACGATTATTTTGGTTGACCACCTTTGAATTGTTCCTTTCAATGGCCTCTTTTACCTTGGAATGAATGTTCATCATCTCCTTTGCTCTTTGTTCAGCATCTAGGCTCACAACAACATGGCTATACAAAGGAGTCATAGTTAATGAAAACAAAGGCTTAAAGCCATAACATGCTTCAAATGGGGACATTCCAATAGAAGAGTGGAAAGACCGGTTATATGCAAATTATATCAAGGGTAAATGGTCTTCCCAAGTGGTTGGGGTGCCCCTAATCATACACCTAAGCATGCTTCCAAGAGTCCGGTTGACTACTTCGGTTTGTCCATCCGTTTGAGGATGACAAGAAGTAGAAAACATGAGTTTGGTACCAAGTGTACCCCACAGATTCTTCCAAAAATGACTAAGAAATTTGGAATCCCTATCACTAACAATGGTTTGAGGGACTCCATGCAATTTAAGCACATTAATGACAAACAAGGATGCTACATGGGATGCATCATCACATTTATGGCATGGAATAAAATGAGTCATTTTAGAGAACCTATCCACTACCACAAATATGCTATCATGTCCTCTTTTAGTCCTAGGAAGTCCTAACACAAAATCCATAGAAATGTCCATCCATGGTCCACTAGGAGTAGGAAGAGAGGTATACTTACCTTGAGGCCGAGTCATGGATTTGGCTTGCTTGCATTCGAGACATTGTCCACAAATCCGCTCCACATCATGCTTCATCTTTGGCCAATAAAATTGTTACATAAGGATGTCAAGTGTCTTGGGTACTCCAAAGTGCCCCATCAAACCACCACTATGATCTTCCTTGACAAACAACTCTCTCCATGAACTAATGGGCACACAAACTCGCCCATTCTTGAATAAGAATCCATCAACCAATTGGAATCTATCAACCCGCTTCCCTTGACTAAGACAATCAAAAGTTTCTTTGAAATCGGGATCCATAGAATAGAATCCCTTCAAGCTTTCAAATCCCATCATTTTAGAAGCCAAGGTGTTGACCAATACAAACCTCCTTGATAGAGCATCCGCTACAACATTCTCTTTTCCTTGCTTGTAGTTGATCACATATGGAAAGGTCTCAATGAATTCAACCCATTTGGCATGTCGCTTGTTCAACTTGGATTGCCCCTTAAGATGTTTCAAGGACTCATGACGGTCCTTATGACGAACTCTTTGTGCCACAAATAGTGTTGCCAATGAGCCAATACCTCACAAGTGCATATAATTCCTTGTCATAAGTTGAGTACCGAAGAGTAGATCCCTTTAGTTTTTCACTAAAGTAAGCCAATGGTTTTCTCTCTTGGATCAAGACACCACCTATCCCAAAACCCGAAGCATCACACTCTATCTCAAAAGCTTTATCAAAATTAGGTAGTTGGAGTAATGGGGAGGAACGCAACATGGACTTCAATGCTTGAAAGGACTTCTCTTTTCTTCCCCCCACACAAAAGGTACATCTTTATTGATCAATTCGGTTAATGGGGAAGCAATTGAACTAAAACCCTTCACAAAACACTGATAAAAGCTCGCCAACCCATGAAAACTTCTTACCTCGGTTGCATTGGATGGGGTCGGCCAAGTCTTGATTAACTCCACCTTTTCTTCATCAACCTCTATACCACTTGCACTAACCACAAAGCCCAAGAACACTACCTTTTTAACACAAAAAGAACACTTCTTGAGATTCGCGAATAACATTTCTCATAGCAAAACATCAAACACTTGTTTCAAATGGCCTACATGCTCTTCAATTGTCTTGCTATACACAAGTATGTCATCAAAGTATACAACCACAAACTTGTTGATGAAGGGTTTTAGAACATGATTCATCAACCTCATGAAAGTGCTTGGAGCATTAGTCAAACCAAACGACATCACAAGCCATTCATACAACCCAAATTTTGTTTTGAAAGCCGTCTTCCATTCATCACCCGGTTTCATTCGAATTTGATGGTACCCACTCCTAAGATCAACCTTTGAGAACACACTTGCTCCACAAAGCTCATCCAACATGTCATCAAGTCTTGGAATTGGATGCCTATACTTGATTGTAATCTTGTTCATGGCTCTACAATCAATGCACATTCTCCAAGTATCATCCTTTTTGGGAACAAGGATAACCGGTACGGCACACGGGCTTAGGCTTTCTTTGATCAATCCCTTTTCAAGGAGTTCTTCCACTTGCCTTTGTAGCTCCTTGGTTTCTTCTGGATTACACCTATAGGCTGGTCGGTTGGGAATTTGTGACCCTGGCACAAAGTCAATTTGGTGCTCAATTCCCCTCAAGGGTGGTAGTCCCGCGGGCATCTCATCCGGAAATAGTTCATCATAGTCCTACAAAAGAGAAGAAACAATACTAGGCAAAATGCTCGTATCTTGGTTAGCATGCAATAAAAGATTAGTGTTGACAAGGCACACTAAAAAGCGTTCCTAATCCACACCCTTTAGACAATTGTTTTGCTTAGCTATCATACACATGTTCTTCTTATTTTTAGCCAAGTCACTTCCCTCTTTTGGAACAATGGTGGAACTTTCACCTTCACTCTTCGCTTCTTCCACCCTTATTCTCTCCCAAAGCTCCTTCATAGCCTGATAGTCCTCACTCACTTGGTATGGGTGAGAGGTGCAAGTACATATTTCTTACCGTCAATCACAAAAGCATACTTGGTGGTCCTTCTATAGTGAAAAACATCTCTATCAAATTGCCAAGGCCTCCCCAATAATACATGACAAGCCAACATGGGTACCACATCACAAATCAACTCCTCATTGTACTTGCCCACACTAAATTGAATACTTGCTTGTTTGAGGACCTTCATCTCTCCACTCTCATTGAGCCATTGTAGATTGTATGGGTTGGAATGCCTTCTTGTTGGAATTTTCATACGCTCCACCAAGGAACTACTCACCACATTAGTGCAACTCACACTATCAATAATCAAAGAACACACCTTATCTTTGATCCTGCACCTAGCATGAAACAAATTCTCCCTTTGATCAAGTTCTTCTTTGGCAAGGGCTCCCATAATTCTCCTCACAACACATGAAAAGTTTGTATTTACTTCAACTCTTTATTATCATCAAGTAGTGGTTGCCCCCGTTCCATGAAGCAAGCAAAATTTACCCTCTCATCCAACCTTTCTTCCTCATCCCCCGAAGCTACTATCTCCCCTTCACCTTTATCCCCCTCTCCCTCACTTCTTTCATCATTTTCATCTTTCTCATCGGTTTTATACCCATCACAAAAAGCAACAATTATCCTTCTATTAGGACACTCACTAGCAATATGTCCCCTCCCTTGACATCGAAATCATTGGATGGTAGAGGGTCGAGGAAAGTTGGGTTTTTCAAAGTTACCTCCTTTCGGCTTGTCATTCCATTTGGCTTTGTAATCAACCTTGACTTGAGTGTCTTGACCACTACCTTTAGATGATTCACGAGGAGTTGGGGTCTTCCACTTATCATTGTTTTTACTCCATGAGGAAGTTGGAAAACTCTTGGCCTTGTATGTCTTCTTATCTTTCAAATCCATTTCGACCTTAGAGGCATCATGGAAAGCCGCTTCAAGATTCTCATAGTGTTTAAGTCTCAAAGGCTTCAAGATATCGGGCCTCAAGTTTGCCATGAATCGTATCACCGTGTATTGCATATGCTCCTCAAGCTTGGACTTCATTCTCAATTTCTCAAATTCATCATAGTATTCTTCAACACTCTTGGTACCTTGCCTAATCATGTACACCTTCTTGAGAGCTTCTTGATAGTAATCCAGAGTCAAATACCTATACTCCATTAGACCAACCAACTCTTGCCAAGTGGGCAACTCATAGATATGACGACTCTCTCGTTCCCTCCTCTTGGATTCCCACCATGTGGAAGCATATCCCTCCAATTGAGTGAGGGCATACTTCACCTTCAATGATTTTGAGATGTTATTAGTAAGGAAAATCCGTTCACTTTGTAGTTTCCATTAAAGAAATTCATCCGGGTCACTACTTCCCTTGAACTTTGGAAGTGTAACCTTGATCGTGTTCATTCCCCTATCTTGATTATTCCGTTCTCCATACCTAGCTCCTCTATTCCCTATCCTATCTCCTCTATTCCCATAGAGTTGACCTTCTATTCCTTGGTCCCACCCCAAGTCCCGAGGCTGGACCCCTTCCCTTGGCCCTTATAGCCATCTCTACCCCCATGCTCCCAAAACTCATCATTGTTGTGATCTTCATTCATGTCGTCATAGAGAGGATTTTGAAATTGGTAGTTTGGGTAGGGTGTTTGTGTGGTGTTTTGTGGAGGTGATATGTAGGAATTATGTAAGGATGCATTTGATGGATTTCAGAGTGGAGTTTGGTATAGAACTTGGTTTGCTACAAAAGGACGGTTCTCTTGTGGAGGGCGATAGGGTTATGGATGTGGATGTGGATGTGGTGTTGGTTGCCTTGGGTAGTTTGGAGGGTTGTTTATTTGGAAGGTGGGTTGTTGGAAGTTTCGGGTTTGATTTTGTGGAGGGTAACATAGTTGGTGAGCTTGCCCTAGAGTAATGGTGGTGGATTGCACCTATGCTCTCCTTGCCTCATCATTTTCGACTTGGAGTGTCTTCCCTCTATTCTCATTTTCCACCCGTACCAACCTTTCCTCCATACCTCCTAACTTCCTATTCATTTTCGCCATTTGTTTGGAGAGGTGTGTAAGAACCTCCATGAGGTTCTCCGAGATCTCCCCAATTGGACTTGCACCGTGGTGGGACATGGTACCTACAAAACTCAACAAGCAAGGTTAGTAGTAAAAGGCTCACGTCCCTCGTATGTAACTCTCAACTCACCTCCTATGGCGTCGTCTCAAAATTGGTAGTGAACTAGCTCCGCTCAATCAACTCAAGGTCACCTATCCTTTGTGGAGGAGTGGATTCTTGTGACTCTTGAAAGAAGGACGACTTGAAAGACTCTAAACGGACTTGAATCAAGGAATTAATCAATGAAACAAGACAAGAAAAGAAGAAGGAAGAAGCACGAAAGAATTCAGACTCAAGAATTAAGTAACAAAAGTAGGAGAAACTACTTGTTGTTGCTTAATTTGGAGAATCAAAGACATGATTTGATATTTAAAAACTAGTTAACAAGTAATTAAAGATGTTAATTAGTTGTTAAATAGTTGAGAAATCAAAGAAAAATGAGTGTAGAAGAAGTTTGAAGTTCCAATACTTAGATTTTTTTTCTGGGGTCTTAAAAGTCCAACACTTAGAAAAATTTTAGGGTCCCAAAATTTGAGACCCCTAAAAAAAACTAAGTATGGAAACCTGCAGAAACAACCCTCTGAAGTTGGTCTCACGTGCCTGGGTGAGACTGGGCGTGATTTTTTTTTTATAAATTCCACTTGTGGACCCAACAAACATATTTGACCACTTTGACTTGGAAAAGTTGGATCAAATGTACCTTTTGGCTTCTTCTTCTTCAAGATGTTCTTGATGAATATCAAAAACACTTAGAACACCAAGAACACACACTAAACACCAACACCTTCAAATGAGCTTGGAAATGGCTCAAATTTTAGGATTAGCTTTCTCTTAACGTAGGGAACAAACCCCAATGGTTTTAAGCTCCAATTTCTCCTCAATCAATAGACCCACTTTCAAAGTTTGTAAAGCTTCAAAAGCTCAAACCCCTTTAATGACAACTTCACTTCTACAACTCCAAATCGCATGAAATTTGAAATCTAGACTCAAAAAACACTAGGGAACAAGAATCTAGTGTCAAAAATAAGAAATCAAACAAGAAAAATTTTTGGCTTTTTTTATTTTTTTTATTTTGAAGATATCAAATTCCCAAGACTTAGATTTGTGGAAACAAACCTAAATCGAGCTCTGATACCAAATGATAACGGGAATACAACTAACAAGAAGGAAAGAAGGAAAAGATATGAGAATTAATAATTAGGAATTGAAATTATGGGCAACAAGGGGCTAAAACCCTCACCTCCCAATTGATTCCAACAACTAGAAACTAATTCAACTCAACTAATCAAGGAAACCTAAATGAAATCCATAAATGGGAGACCTTCGATTAATTAAGTAAAGAAGTTAAACTAACAATCAAGAGAGTCACTCTAATCACTCACTAATTCCTTAAGGGAATTACACTAAGCCTTACACTAGCAACTATAAGTTTTAGAGTATCAATCTTCAATATGCAAAAACTAGTCTTCCAAAATGAAGAAAAGCTACAGTTATACTAGGGAATAAGAAGACACTAGCTATTACAGTTTTGTCCTTAATGAAGTAAGGGCCTTGTTTGGTTGCCTTTTTTTGGGAATTCTTGAATGTCTCCTTCCACCTCACTTTAATGGACCACCCACACATTGTATGCTTTCCTTTGAGATTCTTCAAGCTTCTCCAATGCTTCCCTTTTCATGAACATTGGTTGAAGGTCTTGGAGCTTTTTAGCTTGACTACGTGTGAAAGGCCTTGAAGGATAAGTGTCATCCAAGATAGTACCATCCATGCTTTCCAATCTAGTATCACACGTGCTATCCGTAATAGGGTAAACCATGCTTGCATCCAACCACTTGATGATCTCTTTCTTGACAACTTCTTGCATAGGGTGATTCAATCTACGCTGATGCTCAATACTTATGAAATTTGGCTCAAGCTAAATTTTATACGTGCATATGCCTGGTGGGATACTAATAATATCAGCAGTAGACCAACCAATGGGGATTTTAAACTTCTTCAATACAGACACAAGAGCCTCAACTCAGCCCTTTCCTAAATCAGCAACAATAATTACAGGCAAGGTGTTGTCGGTTCCCAAGAAAACATATCGTATGTGTGTTGGAAGTGCCTTGAGCTCCAGGACTGGAGGCTTCTCAATAGATGGTCTGGCTAGTGGGATCACACTATTCTTCAAGTCTAGATCAAGCTTCTTTGGAGCATAAGAGTAAGATCCTATACCAGCAAGCGCTTCCACCATGTCAGCGTACTCATCAATATCATCCCCATCAAAGTTCATGATAACGGCTACAAGTGCTTTAACACCAAGTCTTTCCTCAACTTGGACTGATAACTGCTCATCATCCATAACATCAATGACTGAGACCACCCATATATCATCATGGTTCTTCATAGATTGGCTTAGGTTGAAAGTAACTTTCTCATCATTTAGCCTGAATTTCATCTTCCTATTTCCAAGTCAACTAAAGAACATCCTGTGGCAAGGAATGATCTTCCCAAGATGATGGGGACCTTAAAATCTACTTCACAGTCTAGAATCACAAAGTGCGCTAGGAAGATAAAGGACTCCACTTTCATAAGCATATCATACAAGATACCCACTGCCTATTCACAGTGCGATCTGCCATCAATAGTTAAATTATCATTGGTATGGGGGATCCTAAGCCCAACTGTCTAAATACTGCCAAA